>VWZN01005903.1:0-10661 GCA_013396955.1 Regulus satrapa | reverse complement strand
AAAAAAAAAAAAATCCAGAAGAACTGTATGAATAGACAAAAGAAAACAAATAGGTCTTCCTTGGTTTTCCAGCTGGAATTTCAAAGCATACCACACTTCTTTCCAAACCACATTTTATTCTTTTCAAAGTATTTGGAAGACACAAGATGACATGTTTCTTCTGGATGTGATATTGCTTTTATAAGGATTTACTTGCTATAATTTTTTTCTTTTGCCTGATCTTTTAAGGTTTGGAAATTTACCCTACTTACCCTACACTGAATTCTAATGAAAACCTAATATGATAAAAAATTGTATGAGCCTGGAATACTCAGTTATAGTTTTAGAATGTTTCTAATGCAAATTTTTTTTCCTGATACTGTATTTTTGAAAAGTTTTGTTGCACAAATGGTAATGATATACACACTGTCTTTGTGAAATCAATTTTATAAATTAATTTATCTATACAGAATATCAATACAGGTGCATAAATTCAAAATGTGAATGAGAACAAATGTACTTATTTCATACATAACTTTTGAGTGCTCTAATTTTAAAGTTTTTTTCCTCTTAGAGGAAGATCATGGGGCCATTAAGGCAGCCTGTATTTCAAATAATTGCTACCTCACTCTCTATTTGCTTGTGGTTTTATGCACATCCTATAGCAAAGACCATATATGCATGTCCTGTAACAAGCTTTGCTGGGGAGCTGCAATGTCTCAAAGACCTGCTGTTAGTGGCATGGAGCAGAGCCAAATAAATTGTGCGTGTCTCTGTTCTGTGTCACCATTCCTTACTGTTGATATTTCCATGCATCTCCCAATGCCAGGGCAATGGGGAGAGGTGGGCAGGAGGCTTCCCAGGCTCTGCTCACCTACACAGGCTAAAACTCAGAGCCCTTTTCCTGAACTGGAGAGTGCTTTCTTGCTTGTTCAAACACATTTCATTCTGTCTTGTCATCTGGAGCTGCATTACACATTTCTATTTACCTTCATTACATTCCTCTCCTGCTTTAACAAATCCTTTTTTTTTTTTTTGAAAAAAGTCTTCACATAATTTAAAAATACTGAAATATAATATTTTAAACCAATTCAAAATTTTTCCTTTTTATCCAGACGTGGTTGTTGAGTTTGCTCAAAATGAGAAATACTTTTGGTCTTCTCCAGCAGTCAGTATTTGCTGTATTACTGTGGAAAAAACCCATGTTAATCTCACCCTTAGTACTGATTATGCATGGCATGACAGGTGGCTTCTTAAAATGGAAATACACTTCACTTTCCTAAAGTACTGGTAGAAATGGAATAGTTTAAAATCCAATCTCTTCTCACTTTATCCTGGTAAATGTCTTCAGAGGGCTCTGAACTAAAGCCTTGCATATTTCTTTCCTTTTGCTGTGAGTCTTTCAAATAAAAAGATTTAATTGATTCCAATATGCTACGGACTATGTGTCTTGCATGCACCACATATTTTCAGTATGTTTAATGAAAGTAGTTTTCTATGAGTGAATTGTCATTTTTGAGCCACTTCCTACTCAAAAAACAAAAAAACAACAAAAAAAAAAAAAACCCCCAAAAAACCCAAGAAAGACACAATTTGCATATTTCAATTATAACAGTGAAAATGTGTACTGCTGTAAAAATTTAATTCCATGTCCTCCATTTCATACAGTAACATTCAGATATGTTAATTCAGAACTAACTCAGAAAACAGAAGATAAATAATTTATGTTGTAAGTGTTGTGAACACTTACACAATCAGGGAGGGGCAAAGGTAGTTCAAACAAACAAATTTCTCATAAAATATACCTATGGGGACATAAGAATCTTAGCCTGTTGTTGGAAAAACTGAGTTGCAAACCCATAAATATTTTCAGCTTTGATGGGAAGCCAAAACCTTTTTGTGCAGGAGCGTCCATGCAATGTGGTAACTGAAGATCAAACACTTCATCTCTTTAACAGATGCCTTTCAACTTGGAATATTCTGTGGTTCTATGATCTTGTATAGTCTGGTCTCACCAGCTAGACGGCATTGTCCCATAATTTGAAATATTTTGTTTTCTCATTTCCTGTCAGCAAAGGATTATAAATGCTTTCTAATCTTAATTTTAAGCAATCAGATAACAGAGTGAAAGCAATATAAGGCATATGAAATTCTATTTCATGGAATTATTGGTTTTTTTTTTATTTAAATGTGAGGTTCCTGTTAACCATAACCCAAGTTCTATTCAAGATAAAAATACTTTTTCAACTGTCTTTTTTTTGCATCACAGTTTTAGCAACATTATAGCATTGCTTCTAGCTATTAGTCTGGTTTTTCACAGTATTTTATCATTCTAGCAATGTGTGATATCTTGTTCAGTTCTTTGCCCACACCAGAGAAAAAGTACAAGAGAGCCCCAAAGTCTGGAAAACATGGAAAATTTAATTAAGTATTTATGTGAGAATTGGTTCATGTAGAGACGAATGGATCATGACCTGAAATTTAATGAGAAAGAAACTTTATAGGAGAAAATAAATTAAAGGATTATAAACAAGGAGTGTATTTTTAGCAGTAAAAGTAACAACATTGGAAGAACTTACTTTCAAAATTGATGTTGTCTTCTGGAAGTCTTTATTTCATGGAGTTCTAGAATAGTTTGGGTCAGAGGGTACCTTAATGACTATTTCTTTCCAACTCCACTGCCATGGGCAGTGACACCTTCGACTTGATCAGGTTTTTTAAATCCCCGTACAACCTGGCCTTGAGCACTTCCAGGGATGGGGCATCCACAGCTTCTCTGGACAACTAATGGCAGTGACTCACCACTCTCACAGGGAAGAATTTCCTCCTAACACCTTATCTAAATGTTCAGTTTGAAGCCATTCCCCTTGTCCTGTCATTAAATGCCTATGACAAATGTCCCTCTCCTACTCTCTTGTATCCCTCTTCAGCTACTGGAAAGCTGCTCTAAGGTCTCCCCAGAGTTTTCTCTTTGTCCAAGTTGAACAACCCGTACTCTCTCAGCCTGTCTTTATAGTAGCCTTCATTTGGACTAACTCTAAAAAAGTCCATCTTTTTCTTTTGTTGAGGGTCTCAGAGAAGGATGCAGCACTCTGGGTGATGTCTCAGCAGAGCAGAGGGGCAGAATCCACTTGCTGGCCCTGCTGCCCATGCTGCTTTGGTTGCAGCTCAGGACACCATTGTCTTTCTTGGCTGCAAACACACTGTGACAGGTAGCATCAAGCTTATCAACCAACAGTCTCGAGTCCTTTTCCTCAATGCTGCTCTCAATTCATTCTCCTTTCAGCCTATATTTGTGCTTTGGATTATTCCAGCCCAGGTGCAGGTCCTTGCACTTGGCCTTGTTGGACATCATGAGGTTCACAGGAACCCACCTCTCAGATGCATGTGCCCTCTGGAAGACATCCCTTTCTTCCAGTGTATTGACAGCACCACACAGTTTGGTGTCAGCAAAATTGCTGAGGGTGCACTCAATCCCACTGTCCATGCTGGGAGAGGCTGAATGAGAGACAAAGAGGCCAAAATGGTCCTGGTTCCAATACTGAACCCTGAGGAACACCACTCTTTCTTGTCCTCCCCTTGGATATTGAGCCACAGCTCTTTGAGTACACCATACAGTCAGTTCCTTATCCACCAAGTGGTCAATCCACCTGTCTAGAGACAAGGACATTATGTGGAACAGAGTCAAATGATTTGCCGAGGTTCCAGGTATGTGACACTAGTTGCTTTTCCCTTGTCCACCAACTCTATCACCCTGTTGTAGAAGGCCACCAGATTTGTCAGGCATATTTTGCCCTTAGTAAAGCAAATAGAAATATGTCAGCTGTCACCAGTCACCTCCTTAATTTTCATGTACATTAGCATACTTTCCAGGATGATTTGCTCCATGATCTTTCTGCGCACTCAGGTGAGACTGAGTGGCATTTAGTTCCCTGTGTCTTCCTTTCTTTTAATTAAAAAAAATGGAGTTTATATTTGGCCTTTTCCAGTTTGTGGGAACTTTTCTGGACTGTCATGACTTCTCAGATGTGATGGATAGGGAGGAACTTTGCCACTTCTTCTGCCAGCTGTCTCAGGATTCACAGATGTACCTCATCAGGCCCCATGGACTTGGTCACCTTCAGGTTCCTTAGATGTCCTTGAACATGGCCTTTTCCCAAAGCAGGTGGGTTCTTCATTCTCCCAATACCTGCCTTTGCATTCTGAGACTTGGTTGGTGTGGTTGGGGCACCTGTCAATGAAGATCAAGGCAAAAACATTGTTGAGTTTTTGGGTTCAACCAAAAACCTTCTTCATATCCCAGGTAATGAGGCCTCCCACTTCCTTTTGGAGGGGCCCTATATTTTCCCTACTCTTTATTTTATCAGCAGTGTACCTATAGAAGCTTTTCCTGTTGCCTTTGATGTTCCTGGCCAAATTGAATTCTATCAGGGTGCTAACTTTCCTAACTGATCCATGAGTGCTCAGACAATTTCTCTGTATTCCTCCCAGGCTACCTGTCAATATTTCCACCTTCTGTAGGTTTTCATTTGGTGTCTGTGCCTGTCCAGGGTCTTGCTCCTTTTTCATCCTCACAGATTTCCTGGAGTTTTTGCCTGACTTCCTCTTTGTTGGGATGCATTGCTCCCAAGCTCCGAGAACAAGATGAGTCTGTAGTGTGTTATGAGAGGATATGAGTGAGGAAGAGGAGGAATGCCTGCAGTGATCCTTCATACACTTTATTTACTCATGAGGAGTAATACCAAAGTGCATTCATTACCAGTGATGCTGCCTCACAAATTATACAGATTTTTTTTTTTTTTTTTTTTTTTTTTTTTTTTTTGAGACTAGAAAAAATACGAGGAAAAGAGATCAGCACAGAGTATCACGAGCACTGGAAAGGTTGGGAAAAGTCCAGATTTCAAAGAGATGCTTAACTGCATTCTTCAAATATCTCTGTGAAACTCAGTTACACATGACAGAGAAATGGTATACTCGTTGTGCTGGGATCATTTCTAAGTGGAATTCAGCCAGACCTTTTTAAGCAGAAAGGTGGACAGGGGCACAATCCTGTCATTAAATGTCCTTGTCATTTTATCTTCATTCCTCTGATTCACTGCAGATGGTGCTTTGGAAAATGTTTTAGTGCCTTTCTCACTTCAATTACCATCAGTTCACACTCAGTTCATAATGGCAGAATAATTGAGCAGAGGACTGGTTAACAATCCTTGTGGATCTTTTTGACATTTACTTGAGATTCCTCTAGTTCTTTATCTTGTGGCAGATTTTTACTTAGAAAATTAAATCTGAAAATGTTGGATGATTTGAAAAAAGTACAAAGACAATTACTTTGGTAACTTTATTTCAACATTAGATTAACTTTTTATTGATTAAAACTACATGTCCTGAGGGGGGGGGAAAATATATATATATATAGTAACTATGTGATTTATGACTCAATATGCACAATGTAATTCACATTTTTTTTCTTCATAGCAAAGTCAAGTTAATAAAACTTAATAACAATGTCCCAATACCATTATAACAGTGCCATTAGACAAACTCTAGATGCATAAATTATAGTGAATAATAAGAAAGTCAACCAAGCATTTTTTGCTTGTGATTCCTTGTCCATCATTTATTAATTAATTTATTATTGATGCATTAAGAAAAAAATTAGAGAGGTTTCTGGTTTAATAAGTATTTTAATTGTAATTAATTAATGATTATTTGAGAATTAAAGAATGATGATCTTTCTAATACTTTGCAGACACAGGGATGGTATGCAGCTAGTGTGATTCTATTGTGTAATGTAGTTCATTGACCATGATAAAATATTAGATTAGCTGTGCCAATAAATTTAAATGTTCATCATTATTTAAAATAAGTAAGAAAAAAAATGTTATCAAGACATTTCCAGCAGCATTTTACTTCTTCTTCTACAATAATATTTCTAAATAGTCACCAAAATGTTGGTTTCTACAGAGAATTGGAAATACTAATTGCACAGTATGGTGATCTGGAAGTCTCTCTGGAAATAAATCACAAGAGAAATAATTATACAAGAATTCAGTGCTACAATGTCAAAACCTGAATTAATTTCTGATTCTGGCAGACATCTATTTGCCAGCTTAAGGAATTAACAAGGGATTTTTTTCTGTGTTTAGTTTTAAATAATCTATATGGTTGGATTTGTTATATCCACATGTTTGTAAGCACTAATATTATCCATCCTAAAAGTAAGCAAGAAAAATCACCAAAACATTCCAGAACAACCATCATTAAAGAGAAATTTTCAAATACAATTTAAGGCTTTTTTTAAAAAAAAGATGTCTCAGGGAAGCTTTTCTAAACTTTGCTATACATATTTGTAATTGGATGTCTTTTTCAGTGTCACACATGCTCTTGGGAGCAGAATGAGATGGTGTGGTTTATTAGGTGCTTGATTCTCAAAACATAAAGAAATTCA
The DNA here is from genome assembly GCA_013396955.1 of Regulus satrapa. Lineage (NCBI taxonomy): Eukaryota > Metazoa > Chordata > Aves > Passeriformes > Regulidae > Regulus > Regulus satrapa. The sequence goes on along the minus strand of VWZN01005903.1, from coordinate 4,234 downwards.
ATTACCCTTTGTCCTGTTCTTCTTCTCACTGCCCTTTGGCAAAAAACCTCAGGATAGTTAGAAAAACAGGACTTTTTCTTACTTGGATTATGCAATCCTTTTAGGACTGAACAGACTGTTCTGACAACATTTGCATTGGCAGTGTACAGAAAGAGAGCTCTTCTGACCAAGACATAGTCTGAATACCATCTATTCATGGTGTTCTCTTTGCCTTCAGTGTCATAGACAAGACAGGCAGCCTGGCCTGAACCCTTCTATCCTTGCCCTGCTTTGACTGGGGAGAACATGGGCTCTCTGTCTTCTGTTCCTCTTGAACTGCTGCCTGATCCACAGGCCCAGCAGTGGTATCATGCTAAGAAAATCTCATAGGGTCTTTCCAACATTACATATTTCCTTTGGCATCCTCACCCAACCCCAAGGAAAAAGGAGCCTGACAGGGTCTTGACCTCAGGCTGTGCCTCAAGGGCTCTGGTATTCCCACAGTCCTGCGGGACAGAGGGGCCTTTTGCTTACCCCATTAGGGTGATACCAGACAAGTTTAGTAGATGTTGAGTACTGTGCCACTGAAAGGCACAGCATCCTGGCACCACTGACAAACAATTAAATCCACTTGCTGCTTTTGGCTTTATGACATATGTGAATATAGGAAACATTTTAAGGATTCAGGTTCTCATTCTGCTTTTTCTGCATCACTTCCATTTCCTCTCACAGTACCCATTCTGCACAGATGCTTGCCCCCCAAATCTTATAAGGCCTTTTTCTGTACTGTCTCCATTGTCTCAGCCCCTGTAGTATTTCACACCCATGTGTTTTGTAGCAAATTCAACTTTGCCCCTGAGTTTTCTTGAATTGTTTTTACTCCTGAGGAATTTGGGATAGGTCAGTTATCCTCTTTAGGTACAAGAAACAGAAATATTCTTCCTGGATAGGAGACAGGACATCAGCTGAAATCATGCAACCCCATTGCTTAATATTTTCAGGTAGTTTTAGATATCTCGTATCTTGGAATATAAGCTGCTATCATAGCTGTGGAGATTTTTTGCAGGAAACAATCAGATTTCAAACTGAGTTCCTTTTCTGCAGCATTCACTACATCATCAGGCTCCTCATTGTCTGGACTGCAAGTTGGATGAACCTGGAATTCTTTTCTTGTTTTATTTTTCATTTCCCTGCCCCATACTTACTCATAGGGGTGGAAAGCATCTAAAAGACTTTAATGAGGAGAGTAATCTTGGATGGGACAAAAATTTCAACATTAGGTTTCCTAACTTAATGTTTAAATGTTTGACGTAATGCTCAAAATTAGGTAGAGAACTAGGTAGAAAAAATTTGTTTCTATAAACTAAAACTATTACAGTCTCATTCCCTTTGCACTGCAGGGAGATGATTACAAGGAGTTCATCAGAGGAAAATGCCTTTTTTACCATGGTCATACTGTATTTTTGTGTTAATTCTATTTTTTACGAAAATTAATTTTACAGGGGATCTGATATTTTAATTCTATATTTGAGTTTAATGTTTACCAATAGGTTGTAGTCCTAATGTTGAGAATTTGCTCATGCTTTTAACTACTGCTTGCGTATGATCTTCATGTTCCATATATCTTTTACTCAAAGTATCTATTATTATAACATGAGGCAAACTGTTTTTTCCCCCCTTCAGCTTTATAATATGGGTATATATATACTTACTTCTAATATACATTAATAACTTTAAAAAATAATCTCAGAGACAATTTGAATCTGTGCTTGAGTTTTTTAACAAAAGAAAATATATGTAGTAAAACAGTGCTACACCCTTTACCAAAAGGTAAAGGTACAAAGGTGCTGTGTGTTGAATGTGTAAAGCACCACTGTGAAGAAACCAACACCAAGGAAATATTAATATTCTCCATGCAGTGATACTGTCTGTGCCACTGAAAATGCCATGAAAAATACACTGATTCAGTTATTCTCACAATCCACAGATTTTCAAAAGAATAATTTAGTTCCTGTGAATGTTCTCAGAGAATTTGCTTGTACCACACACCTGCCTGAAGTTGGTCCCATGCAGAAATACTCGAGTGATTACGCCTGCAGTTTTTAATGAGCTATTCATAGAAAAATTCCCAGTTGAAATATGAGGTTTAAACATTTTGCTGCTCTTTGAAGGATCCCAAATTCTTCTAAAAGCTCCTTGGCCCATTTATAGAATTATCTATAAGAAAAAAAAGAAGGTGGTAGACACATTATGCACAGATTTTTCAGAAGGAGTACTCCATTGACATATAGAGAATATATGAGAATATACTGGCTGAGCTTTCTCATACAGTGAGAAAAAAATGTTTTCCTGTGACTTTTTGTATTTATTATCAGCTTCACCTTGGGAGTCCAAGTTATTTTTTAATACTTCTCCAATTTGCTTCTTTTCAAGGGTGAGGGAAGGATGGAATGAAAAAGATTACTTTGATATTTATATTATTTTTACTGCACATGTGATTGTGTCAAGCTGTAAATTCCTTGCTAAATTTTTTAAATCCCTCTGATGTCTGACAAAGAGTTGGAAAAATACAAATGTTAAATTTTATGGGTTTTTTCTGTGTTACTATAGTCTGCAGTTCTATTATAAACTGTCATCTGTAATATAATCAAAGGAAATTTGGTGGGAAACCTTATTGTAGTCCAAGGAACATTCCTTTTTACATGAATTCACTGACTTTAATAGGATTTAGACTGTCTGGCTCAATCTGAACTTTTAGAAACTTTAGGAAAGACTGAGTCAGAAAAGAACTGGCTTGTTTATGGGATGTCCCCAAAACTTACCTTGATTTAGTGATGTATAATATAAAAAAATTTGCTTCCCCATTGAGTCAGACCATTTCAATCATTAAAAATGTGTCTATGTCATCCCTAGCACAGTACTTGTACCTTTCTCATTGCTGACTGACATGACTGTCAGTTTCTAGCTTAAAAAACTAGTAGCAGATTAAGAGTTGTAAGGGATTGCTTGGCCTCCTTTCTCTTTGCTTTCCTGTCACTAGTTGTTTTTTGGACACAGCTTACTATTTGCATTTGTACTGACAGCAGCATGAGGACAAGGCAAGACGGGATAGTTCGAATACAGAATAAAGCTGCTGTCTTTGCCCTGGGGAAAATGCAGATTTTTAGCTGGAAAGGAGATCTTTACCCTTAGCTGTGCCCTATGCTGGCAAGATTGACCCATCTTCCCCGTCTGAATGGTGTGGGGCATCAGGACTTGCTTTACCCAGTAATGATGGGACTTGAACTTCTTCCAAGGGCCCAAACCCAACCAGACCGTAGATCTCATAACTGAAGAAGGTGCTTGCTTCTGATCTCGCTGTGAGCCAATACCTGGCCAGCCATGCAAGAAGCAGAGATGTCAGGACTGGCTGAGTCTTAAGGACCCTTTCAAACCCAACAGTGATTCTATGACACAGCAAGGTGTTCCAGGAACTGCTGTCTTGAATGCACATGTGTCATTATGGATAAAAAGAAAGAGTTTTAAAAAGGGGGAGGAGAGTAGAGGGAAAAGTTGGGTTCTGCCTTACCCACCTGAATGACCCGAGCATTACTCTTGCTTGCAAGCTAATCTCGATTCAAAACATGACATTCTGAAGACATGCTAAAAGGACCTGCTCAGGGATTTTGGGGAGGTGGGTCCAGGCCTGGGGCAGCACCCTAGTTACAGGGTTGTCAGTGCTGTCAGCAGTGGGTGCTGTGTTTATGATTCATATTGGATGGGGCAAGTGAGATCAGTGATATCACAGATATCACAGTAGGAGAACACAGAATTACAGAATGAGAGAAGTTGGAAGGGAGCTTGGAAGGTCAACTAGTCCAACACCCCTGCTCAAGCAGGGTCAGCTAGACTTAGTTGTGTATTTTTACTCTCAAGATTTTGTTTTCTTGCACTTTGAATTATTGCATTTCCATTTTTCTTTTAATTAAACATCCTTTGCTTTTCTATTAGCACAAGACTTGCAGTCTCATTCCCATTAATCTATTTCATTTCTTCCTTAATTTTTTTAGTTCGGCTACAACAGTTAGTTTCCTAAAGATTTCTGTATAGAAGTAATGTACAGATTATATAAATATAGGTAATATAATGAAACACATGAATAAATTATTTTACTATAAAATACAACATTTTATATAGAATACTATTCATGCAAAGTATTAATATTTTATATATGTATAAAATACACATATAATAGGTATATGATATATATATATAT
>VWZN01005899.1:111422-131535 GCA_013396955.1 Regulus satrapa | reverse complement strand
GAGCTCTCTGTTCTCCCTGCCCGCACCGCGACAGCGGGGACGGGCAGATCCACCCCGTGTTTGCTCTGGCGTCCCCGCCGCCAGCCCTGCCCTGTGCGGGGGGAGCCCCGCCGTGTGCCGGGCCCGGGACGCGTCCCCGCCGCAGCCCGCAGGGCGGGCAATGCCCGGGGCTCTGCGGGACACGCTCGGCTTGGGGACCGAAAACTGTCCCCAGGGGTGTGCCGTGCCTCGGGCGGAGGCCGGGGGCTCGGGCAGGGCAGGGGGCCGTGTCACCCCTGCTACACAGCGCCGTGTGTCACCGCTGCCCCTCGCTCTGCTCAGCCCCGGGGCGATGGCAAACACGGCGGGAGCGGCCGGCGCTGCCTGCCAGACAGCCGGGCAATGATTAAACTGGAGCAGCGGGAAAGGGGGGTGAGCGGGGCAGGGTGCAGGCTGCGGCCCCAGACCTTGGCAGGGCTCCGATGACCTGGACAGTTGCGTGCAGAGTCCCATGGGTGCTCCCCGGCTGTGTTCACCTTCCCAAGGTGCCCAAGTGCAGAAGGTTGTGCTGGGTGACTGCCACCTCCTGCCTCTGGAGCGTGGGTGGCGGTGCAGGGCTCTGGCTCATCCTAGTTAGACCTTTGTTCTCCCTGAGGGTGCCGCTCCCTACCCCACCGTGCCAAAGGTCCCTGCAGCGCCCGGGGATGAGTCCTGGCAACAGGAAAGCACGTTTCCTATCCATGTGTGTCGCTGCTGATTGCAGATCTGCCTTCCCTGAGGGGAGACCTTATTGCTCCACACAACTCCCTGAAAGGAGCTGTAGTGAGATGAAGATCGATCTCTTTTCCCAAGCAACAAGTGACAGGACAAGAGGAAATGGCCTCAGGTTGTGCCAGGGGATAGGTTAGAAGTTAGGAAAAGACTTTCTACTGAAAGGGTTGTAAAGGGGTCAGCACTGGCTGCCCAGGGCTGTGGTGGAGTCACCATCCCTGGAAGTGTTCAAAAAATGTGTGGATGTGGCACTTGGGGACACGGCTTAATGGTGAACATGGTGGAGGCACTGGGTTGATGCTGGACTTGACGATTTTAAAGATATTTTCCAACCTTAATGGTTGTATGATTCCCTGTTCCTGGATCCAGGTGGGCTTTTGGCAGGGCTCATGCTGCACAGCCCGTCCCCAAGGGCTCCCCTGCCCCAGACCCTGACTGTGCTGGGGTGCCTGGAAATGGGCAGAAGTGGCCAAGGGCAGCTGGCACAGCCGCTCAAAGGGACACAGCTTGCTGGCATCAGGAGGGACATGAGGGCAGGCAGGGGCCGGGCAGAAGGGCAGGCAGGGTGTGTGTGTGTGTGTGTGTGTGTGTGTGTGTGTGTGTGTGTGTGGAGCAGGGGAGGCAGTGAGAGGGGTCAGTGCCTCTGAGCAGTGCCAGGGGTACCCCCAGCTGTGCACAGAGCCAAGCCCACCTCTCTCACCTATACACATTTTTGGCAGAGCTCGCTATGGGACTGCACCATTCCTGGCAGGTGAGGCAGACCAGCACTATGTTTTGGGTGGAAGAAGGACAGCTTGGCAGCTTTGGGTTAGCCCCAGCCCCAGCTGCCTGCCAGTCCTGGGGGGAGCACACTGAGCCCACCAGGAGTCAGCTCTGCCCTGGCAGCCAGCACCCAGGGGCTGCACCCCAGCACAGGCAGGCATGCTGGTACCCTGGCGTGCCAGGGCACAGCTGGAATCCCACACAGCTGGATCCTGATTTGCCCAGGGCACATGGCCCTTACTCCACCTGGGCCAATGGGTTTGACCAAAACCATTGTCCCTGGCACAGCCCTGCTCCAAACTGGCCCCACCAGCCTGTGCTTGCCACCAGACTGGTAACTGGAGGGCAATACCCTGCCATGGGGTGCTGCCCCCATGCCTGAGGACCCATGCTGTAGGGGTGCACAATCCATGTGCATTGCCTCAGGAGGCATGTGGCAGGGCTGGATCGGGGTCCTGGGTCAGGACATGTGCCCCTGAGGTGCTGTGCTGTTGGAGGTGTTGCAGGCACCAGTGTCAGGGGGAGAGCCCTTCTGCAGAACCCAGTGACCCTGTGAGGATCTTAATTTCCAAACCCCCCAGTTCTTTCCCTGAGGGCTGCTAGTGCAGAGGCAGCACAGGGGAGTGCTGCCTGTCTCCCTGCCTGTTCCTGCCTGCAGTGGGAGCTGCTGTCTGCTCCTGCTCCATGCAGGAATGCTGCCAGCTCTCCTAGCCATCCTTCCGGGAAGGGCTCTTCTCCTCCAGGATCCTGGGCCCAGGATCTGTCCCCTACCAAGCTCCCCTCTTTAGTCTGCAGCACCCTTCATGCCAAGTCTGACATTGCTGCTGAACCACGGGCAGCTGTGCGGACAGAGCCTGGCACCTCCCTGGCGCTGTCACCCCCCTGGGTCATGCACCTGGCAGGTGTCCCCTTGGGGTGCTGGGCTGTCCCCAGCCTGATGCTGAGCACTGGTAACTCACCCCCCAACACCAGAGCCTGCAGCCCCACCGTGAAGGGCAGGGGCAGGTCACCCCCAGGCTTCAGGTGGGAGCACCATCCCACTGCCAGCCTGGACCAGGCAGTGTCCCTGCACCAGTTCCAGCCCTGCCACCCCACTGTGCCCTCCCGCTCCTGTCACAGCTGTCCCCACAGCCCAGACCACCTGGGGATGCGTGGGCTGGGGTGCGATGGGGTCTCCGCTGGCCAATGTCCGCCCGAATGCTCTTCTGTGAAGGGTGGCCCAGGATGTGGAAGACTGTTGCTGCTGCCCAGGTCCAGATGACATCCAAGCCCTCTGCCCATGGTGGAGCCCAGAGCTCCTTGGCCTCACAGGGACAGTTCCTTCTGTTAGCACAGGATGATGGTTAGTGACCATTCCTGAGCTTAAATTTCAGAGGTCTTTGTTATCCAGGTGCTTGTAACCTAATCCCCCTGGCTTGGCTTCCCTGCAGCAGATCCAATAGCACCTGTCCCTGAAAGGTGAGCCCCTGCCCACTACCACAGCCACTGGCAGCCACAGGGACCTGACTGGCATCTCAGCTCCCCGATGCTCCCCACAGGACTACCACAGCCCCCCGGGACAGCACAGCCCTTCTGCCAGCAACCCTGAGGCCCTGGGAAACATCTCAGGAGAGGTAGGGATGGGGGAATTGGGAGCAGGGGAGGAAAGGGGTACCCATGTGCACAAAAATACTTGAGGTCACCTAAGGAGAGGGAACATAGAGTCTTGGTGGCCTCTAGAAGTTTGCAAATATACTTGTGGGTATCAGACCCCACCTGAGATGAGGCTCAGGCCTCAGACCCCTCCCCATGAGCCTTTGTGCTCACCCCCTGTGACAGCTGTGCCAGCACAGCCCGGGCTAGGGAGGAGTGGGGCTGTGCCAATTCCTGGTCTCCGAGTGCTGTTCCCCAGCCCACCCAACCACCTCACTCCTGCTTACCCCGTGCTCCTCCCAGTCCCAGCCTGCACCCTGAGCAGGCTGCTGAGCTCTGGCCAACCCACGTTCTCAGCAGAGCTGCCGGTGTGGCACCGGGACAAGCGCGTCCCCCACGGATGCAGGGACAGCCCACTGCAGTGGCAGCATTCTGCTCTTCCAGGCAGGGCTGCCCACGGGGCAGGCAGGTGGCGGGCAGGGATGCTGGGCAGGGATCCTGCTGCCCCTGGGAGCCCACCACATGGACCAGTCCCCATCTCTCCCACATGTCGGCTGCACTCGGAGGTGACGTCCCACCTCCTCTCACCCCCTCCCCAGCATGTCCCAGGCCGGTGGCAGCCCCCGGGCCGAGGATTTGGGGCCGTGTGTCGGGGCGCACTCGCGCCCCCCGAGCCGCGGCAGCCAGCGCGTCGAGTGCATCATCTGCTACTCCTCCTACGACCTGGGCGTGCGGCTGCCGCGGCGCCTCTACTGTGGCCACACCTTCTGCCAGGCCTGCCTGAAGCGCCTGGATGCCGTGAGCAACGAGCAGCGCTGGATCCCGTGCCCGCAGTGCCGCCAGAACACGCCCACGCCGCGCGGCGGGGTCACCATGCTCGACCTGGACCTGGCCACCTTCCTCGCCGTCAAGGCCGACAAGGAGCAGCCGCGGGTGGCCGGCAGGTCCCCGCCTGCGCTGCCCGCCAAGGGCTGGGGCAAGGAGCCGGCGGTGACCGAGCAGCCGGCGGGGCCGTGCCCTGAGCCGGTGCCCTCGGCGCTGTTCCCCCGGCGTGGCTGCTGCCGCCTGTGCCTGTGCTGCGGGGTGACCGCGGCCTTCGAGAGCTGAGCACAGGGGGCTGCCAGGGCAGCTGAGCTCCGGGGACAGCCTGGCACTACTCGTGGGGACCTTCTCCGTGCCTCAGACCCACGTGTGGGCCGCAGTGGTGGGGCTGTGCTGGCAGCCTAGGAAGGGCTTCAGCCTGGGCAGGGCTTTTCTGTCCATCCTGTCGGTATTTGGGGTGCAGCAGCGGGGGATGAGGATGCTATCAGCCCTTCATCCTGCCCGTCTGCCCTGCTGACCACTCAGAAACCTGGTCCAGCCATCACAGAGGTTTCCCGGTCCCTGAGCACGGCTCATGTTCTGTTCCCTCGTGATGTGGCTCTGCAGCGAGGACAGTGGCACCGAGCATCCCCCACACAGGAGACAGGGGCCTGGCACAGTGATACTGTGGGGCATGTCCAGCACCTTGAGAGCTCCACGTCTATTAAAGACACTTTTGGTCCTGCTGGGCTGCACATCCTGGTCATGTTTGTTGGCAAACCTGGCCCGGAGCAAGCCCTGCCTGTGGTGGGTGGGGGGAGAAGTGACTTGCCCTGCTGGATTGCTGTGCTGGGAGTGTTTGCTCTGCTGGCCATTTGCATGAGAAATTTTAGCACCTGGATAGCAGGACAGTTGAAATTGAGAACAGCAGATTTGTTAGGAAACCTCCAATGTTGCTCCAGCTACATTACTCCGGTGTGGGAGGAGAGCTCAAAGAATCTCCTGTTTGGCCTCCTGCTCTGTGGCTCATGCCAGGTTTTGCCTTTCCTGCCTGACCCTTTCCTCACACGCAGGCACACACAAACTTGCTGCTGTTTTTCCCGTTGTGCCCAGCTGCCTGAATGGCTTCCCCTGCTTTCCCTGCCTGACTCCATACCAGGGTGCAAGAGCCCAGGCAGCTGGTCTGGGTTAACAGGGGCCAAACTGGAAGCACTGGGGATGCACAGGGTGATACTGAAACAGCTCTTGGGCAGGGCATGGAGTTCTTGGAGCTCTTGCGGTATTTCCTCAGGACCCATTTTCTGCATCTGTTTTCCATGTGGTTTATGAGCTCTTTCAATAACCCAGCATCAGGAACCCCCTCAGAGTTCAGCAGGGGACCCCAGCCTGTGCCACCCTGGGGTCGGCAGGGACCTCATGTCCCTAACCCTGGACAGTCCTGGTGCTTGGATGTTCCCTGTGCTGGGGGCCAGGGCTGCAGCCAGAGGACTGCATCAGCCACAGACAGCACTCAGTGCTGCACAGAGCTAGTGCATAATTCTGCCACTTGGTGTCACCTGCCATAAAAAAGTCCCAGCTGAGATGTTCCCAGAATAAACCTGGTGTGCTCCAGGGCAGACAGAAGTGTGGTATGGTTCAGAAATTCCATGTGAGTCTTGCTTTGGACCTTTAATTGCCTGGGAACATGCTATCACTGAGTCCTAATGCATTTGCCCCTCTATGACCCCATTTCTCCCCAGAGACTCAACAGTGGGTGGTGGGAAGAGTGTAGGAAGGGCTCATCCCTTCCTGCAGAGGTGCCAGCAGTTTCTGTCCTCGGCCCAGCATCTTTGGGTCCCAGGTTTCCCACAGTGCTGGGTGACCAAACATGTGGCTCTCTGTCCCACAACCCATGTCCCCTGCTTCCTCACCTCCCCTCAGCACCAGAGGAGGGTTGGCTCTTGCTTTGTTCCTGTGTGGATGTCCTCCTGCTCCCAGCCAGTCACTGAAAGAGGGGGTCATCCCTTCCATCACTCTGGGAATGCTTTTGGCACGCTGCCTGCACCCCCTGATTCGGCACCTTGGGCAAAGCAGGGCCAGTGCCAGCCCTGTGCCCTGGGGGGCTCCTCCCCTGGCACAGGCTATCCGAGCTGTCCTGGCAGAGCAGCTGCTCAGAGCAGCTTGCCCTGTTCCGTGTGGAGCCCAGAACCTCAGGAAGGGGCCTCGTGGAGGGGGAGCAGGACACCGGTGGGTGCTGCTCTGGCTGGGGACAGGGCCCTGGGCTCCTCCTGCATGGATTATGGGTCCCCATGCTCCAGGGAAGGGGCAGTGACAGGGACCCGAGCACTGGCAGCATGTGGAAAAGGGCAGTGGTGGCACTGCAGGGGTAAAGGACCCCACGTGTCCCCAACCTGCCATTGCAGTGGGGTGCAGCCAGTGGATGGAGAAGAGCAGTGGGGCCAGGCAGGAGCACGGGATGATGTCTGCGCATGTCCCTGGCAGGGATGTCTCTCCTACCATGTGCCATCAGGATGACAGCAAGGGACTGCCAGAGGAGCTGAGTTTTCAGGCTTTTCAGCCTCCTGAGGTCTTTGTGCACAAAAGATGGAAATTCCCTTGCTTTTAGTAGTGGTTTGGGTTATTGGCATGAATGTTGCACTTCTCACCTCATTCCAGATAGATGCAGGCAGGGGGGAAAGCAGGTCCTGGGGAGGAAGAGCATTTTGGGACAGAACTCCCTCAAAATCCAGGTCTCCATATGTAGGAGTCCGGAAACAAAGAAGCATTTCTCTGTTTCTTCTAATCTCCAAAAAGCACTAGCTTTGTCTCTCATTTATCGAAAAGCTTCCAAATATCCCTGAGTAAACCAAAATTTATGAAAGAGTGGGATGAATAGTAGAAAGTAGTAAAGTGCGTCACTAAAGTGAGAAGTGTAAGTTTTAAAGTGTTTTGTAAATAGAGTAAAAGATAGAAGAAAAAACGTGTAGTTCTTAGTCCTTCTTCTTCCTTTGCTTCTCCATGACTTCACAGATTTAGGAACACAAAAAGTAATTAGGTAAAAAGTAGTTGCAGTTTTAGTCACACAAGTAGACATAAAAACCTAATTAACTAAGATATAAAAATAATTTACGTTTCTATTGTTAATTAAGTAAAATTGTGTATAAAAATAAAGAAATACACAATTTCAAAATGATTTTGTAACCATTCTAATAATAAAATAAACCTGAGCAAAAAGTCTAAGAAAACCTACCAAATTTCTTAATAATATATTAATAAACACAAAACCCAAAAACTTAATGAACTCTTAAAGTTTTCTTCCTGACACAGAACTGAAATAATTGAAATTCCCTGTGAGGGAGTTTCCCAAGAGCATTCAGTCCTGAAGGGGCCAGAATCCTGCTTCATCCATATAGCCTGCGGCTGCAGATGGGATGAGCTGGGGCTGCAGCTCCACATGGCAGCAGGTTTGTGCCCTTGCCCTGGGGCTGGGCTGGGCTGGGCTGGAGGATTCCTCTGAATTATTTCCAGATGGGGATTAGTGCAGCAAAGCGAGTTTGCTGCAGGATAGATAAACAAACCAAAGCTCCTCTGGATGCTATTAATAAACCCTCTGCCTGCTTCTGTCCCAGATTTGGGAGCATCCTGGCCTTGACCTGGGCTGCAACTGTGTCCTGCCTTGCTGCCCATCTAGCCCCTTGGCCATGGGGCAGAGGGACAGGGATTCCTCCGGGACCATGGCCACTGGAGTCCTGATGGATGTGAGTGGGGACAGTGTCCCTGCTCCGGGTCCCCAGTCTGGCTGTAGGTGGGATGAGGTGCTGCCAGCTCTGTCCCCTGGTTCCCCAGTCCCCACTGAGCTCTGCCAGGGGCAGTGGCACTGGGAGGTGACCTCTCTCCTCCCCAGCCTTCAGCGGCTGGGCTTTGGGTACCTTTGAAGCAGAGTGGGTGTAAACAGGGTGGAGGCAGACTTTGAGCCCTGTGGAACTGGAACAGCCATGCCAGGGAGAGGGCAAACCAGTTTTGGGTGGCTGCAGCCCAGCAGGCTCACCTTTGCCATGCTTCTCACTGGGGGGCTCCTGTGTCCCCCTCCACACGCACACAGACATGGCCCCCTTCTGAGAAGAAGGAAGGTGGCCCAAGGGATCTAATCCCAGCCCTCCTCATTCTGGCATGGCTGGTGGTCTCCTGCCAGGGGCAGACAGGGCTTGGGCAGGGGCTCAGCAGGATAGGCTATGGTTCCCAGCTCAGCTCCCTACTGAGGACCCCTGGGCATGGTGAGACAGCACATAAGATGAGGTAAGACCTGCAAATGATATGATCTTGCCCCAGTTATGTTTTTTCCTGGTAACCCAGACTCTTATGGAGGTCCTGGGCCCATACACCCCTCTGTACGTGGCTGTTGAGGCAGCATGGGCGATGCCCCTGGGGAGGATGGAGGCTTAGAGATTAATCTGAATTTGCTGATCTCCAGCCTGGAACACACACAAACAGTTAATCCCAGGCCAGGCAGAGCTGGCTGCTTACCTGTCTGGAGTGGTGCCTGGTGGAGGGAGGGATGTGGGCACGGTTCCACACCTTGCAGGGCAAGCATCATTGCAAAAATATTTGCTGAAAAAAGTGCAGCTCCACCCCGAGGAAAACCGGGTCCAGGAGCAGAGCCCCATCCTGGTTTGCAGCCGGGGGAGCAGGGGAATGAATACAAGTGGCTGCAGGGAGCCGAGCACTGCCCAACACTTCCAGCGAGCACCGCCGGACTCAGCCGAGGGCACCGGGCAGGCCCAGGGGACTGCGCAAGGCGTGGGGCTCTAGGGAGCCTGTCCTGGGCTCATCCCAGCACAGCAGGCCAGGGAGCCCTCTGTGTCTCGGGGGGTAACCATGGGCTGCTGGAGGGTCCCCAGCCCTGTGCTGGCCTTGCTGCTGCTCCTGTGCCCACCGCCCTCACCAGCCTGCCCGGCCGCCTGCCGCTGCTCTCCGGGAGAGGCAGACTGCAGCGAGCGGGGCCTCCGGGAGGTGCCCTGGAGCCTCTCGACCAACACCAGCACCCTGTGGCTTGGCTACAACTTCCTCACCGTGCTGGGGCCACGCTCCTTCCCTCCGCTGCCGGGGCTGCGGCTGCTCAGCCTGGTCCATAACCGCCTGGAGCTGATCCACAGCCAGGCACTGCTGGGGCTCGGGGCGCTGCAGGAGCTGGACCTCAGCCACAACCACCTCACTGTGCTGACCCCCGAGACCTTCCTGCCCCTCACCAGCCTGGCCATGCTCAACCTGGGCAGCAACAGGCTGGGGGAGCTGGAGCCCGGGGTGCCGGGTGCCTTGCCCCAGCTGCAAGTGCTTCTCCTGCAGGACAACCCCTGGGTGTGCAGCTGCGGCATCCTGCCCCTCTGGCGCTGGCTCAGCCACAACAGGGAAAAAGTTCGAGGTGAGTGCCCAGAGGGACATGTCCCCATGCCCCCCGCCCACTCCATGCTGGCTGCTCACCCTGCCGGGGCTGAGCAGGACCCAGCACCCTGGCTGCCAACTGGCTGAGGGCTTGGGTGGCTAGCGCCCTTGGGGTGAGGTTCCCCAGAACCTGTCCTTAGGTCATGCTAGCTCCTGTGTCTGCTTGGGTGCATACACCCCTGGGTCTCAGTTGGTGCCCACATTTTGATTCTGGTCACCAGCAGGGATTTCCTGGAAAGGAGGGCTGGGCAATGTCCCAGTGACAGGCACCCAGTGCTGTCCCCTGCAGTGGCACCAGTCCCGCCACATGTCACCTGAGGGGGCAAGTAGAGCCCATGTGTCAGGGTGCACATCACTGCTGCCTCATCCAGGATGCAGTGATTTCAGCCCCTTCCTCAAAGCCTTCATAAACCTGGTTCTGATCCTGTATTTCTTCCTCCACGAGCTCCAGCAAAGTCCCTCCCACCACTGCTGTCCTCTCATTCTTGCTTCCACCTTGGATGTGTGACCACACTTGTGCTGGCTGGGACCTTCTGTGGCATCTCCAGGCTGGCTGCTCACTGCTCCCCACATCTGTATTCTGGGAGCCAGTCCCTCCCCATATCTGCTCCACCTGCCATCCTGCCCCAAACCCATCTTCCTGTGCCCCTTCCAGCACTGTGCCCCCATCCCATCCCGTCCCGTCCCGTCCCGTCCCACACAGGTTCCCCTGTTTTGTAGCCTCTCATGGGTGATGTTGGTGACTCTGGCCCGTCCTCCTGCCCTGGTGCCATCTGTTCCATGCAGACCTATTATCCCCCCTGTTCTTGGCCCTGCCTTTCCCCCTGCACAGTGCTCTAGCACTGCTTTTCTCTTCCAGAGAAAAGTTTGCTCCTCTGCAGACATCCAGAGCAGCTGAACAAGTATCCCATCATGGCCTTTGGGGATGAGTCCTTCAGGCAGTGCCAGGAGACCTCGATCTCTCCCCAGCACTACATTGCCTTCTTCATCATTGGACCCTTCTCCTTCCTCGCCAGCATCTTCTTCTGCACCTTCATGGGCTCCCTCGTGGTGTTCTACCACAGCCTGCGCCGGCAATCCCACTGCTGGAGGAGACCCCGCATCTGCAGGGTGCACTGAGGTGGCTCAGCCAGGCTCTGCCCTGGGCAGGCTGTGCTCCATCCGTGCCCCTGTTGCAAACTCATCCCTGTGGGCCACAGAGAGGAAGTTCTGTTCCTGGAATCGCTTTGGGTTTTCTCAGAGTCCCCCAAGGTGGTGCCAAGTTGCATCTGCCAGAGGGGAGCAGTCTCAAGCTCAGCTCCCTGCAGGGCATGGGCCAACTACACATGCTCTGAGTGTTTTAGGAGGCTCCCCAAGGCCACCCTCAGATCTGCACATCCCCTTCCTGGGGGCATCCAAGTGATCCCTCTGCCCCTTGTGCTGCCCAGTCCCCTCAGTGTGCATTTAGGATGCCCCATATGCTTCACTGTGCCTTTTGGATGCAGCCTGGGTATCCCTGTGTGCATCCCCGGACACACCACATTCCTCTTGGTGCCTTTCAGGCCACCCCAGGAGTCACCATTTACCTTTTGGTGCAGCCCAGGAGCCTCTGACTGCCTTCAGTGACCTCAGCAGCCTCTGTGCTTCTTTCTGTGCCCTTAGAACTCCTTGGCTTGGCGTTTCCTGCACCTAAATGCCATGTTTGGCTTCTGTTTCCTGGCAGGCATTTTTTTCCTTTTAATGTACCCCAGAGCTCTCTGTGTGCCTTTTGGTGCACCTGAAGATCTCTAGGTGGTTTGGAGCCTTCATGAGGCTGTCAGACCATCCCAGGCCTTTCTGCGTGCTGCCCAAGGACAGGGCTGGTTGCAAAAAGCTACTTCTGATAGTCTTTTTCCATTGAGTCAGAAAGCTCAGCCAGCAACCAAGGTCTAGGGTGAGGTGAAGTTTAGGGTGAGGGCCAGGAAGAGTTTTGAGCTGCCACTGATGTGGTTCAGCAGAGGAGCTGCCAAAGGATGGGTGAGGCTACAGTGGTTTCTCCTTCAATAGCTTTTCCCTAGGCTACAGCTCATCCCAAGCCAAGAATAGAGTTAGCTCAGTGTTGGAAGTGGAGACAAACAAACCCTTTACAGCAGCTCTGGCTGCTGCCTCACCTCCCATCACCCCACAAATTGGGGCTGGGGCTGCCCTTGCAACTGTCTTCCCTTCCCTTCCCTTCCCTTCCCTTCNCAGAATTTCAGTCACCTTCCCAGTGCCCCCAGGCTCTGCGATTTCTCATCATCCACCTTACTGGCTACACCAGTGTTGAGCAGGAATTTGTCAGTTCCCTTCCCTTCCCTTCCCTTCCCTTCCCTTCCCTTCCCTTCCCTTTCCTGTGGAAATGCTGCTGGAAATGCTTCGTGAGCATGCTGGGAGATGGCCTGGAAGGATCTGGAGCTGTACTCCAGGAGAAAATCACAAGCTGGGGTGACAAAAGCATCTTTCAAGGAGAAACCACAGGCCTTTTTGGTCTGATCTCTTACCCACTGCAAGATGATCACTGTGACCACCAGCCTTCTTCAATTCTGCCCATGCAAGACCTGGGACCTACCAGGGATATGGCAGGAGTCAGTGCATCCATCAGCAGGCTTTTGGCAAGGGCTCAGTAAATCACACATAAATAAACCAATTGTCACCTCAGTGGAGGCTTGCTTCCCTTTTTATTTTCAAGAGAGAAACTAACCCCGTGTACTGCCACATGGCCAGATTCCTACTTCCTCCTCTGTTGTGGGGCAGGGGGTCCGCAGGGAGCTGCTGCAGGCAGCATTTGCTCCTGTGCTGCCAGCCCTGCGCCTGGGAGGGCTGCAGTACCTCTGCCAGGATCGTCATCTTGCCTTTCCCAGGAGCAACCCCAGTTCTCCCTAGAAGGAGAGAATGCTCTCTCTAGAGAGCATTCAGTTATTCCCAAGAAGGCCTGGGCTTCCCATTTGGAGCTAGGACCTTGTTTGTCACCCTGCATGGCCACCTGAACCCTGCTCCTTCCCTCAGACCATCCTGAGGCTGCACCCCCATGGAGGCTGGGCTGGAGGTCTCAGTGCATGGGGAAGATGTTGTGAATGGGTTATGTTCCTTCAGTTCAGCCTTGGAGGACTTTCCCATTTTGGAGATCCCTTGGTGGGCCTCCCTATGGATGGGCTGATGAGTGGGGACTTTCTCAATGTCCATCCCTGATTCCCAAAGGCTGGCCCCATTGGCCAGGCCCCATGCTGGCTCCCAGGAGATGGGGAGCCCAGCAGTGGCAGGGAATTGTTTTGCCCAGGATGGAGGTGGGACAGGGCCGGCTGGCATGGTGCTGGTTTTTGGACAGCTCCATCGCCTCCCTGCAAGGCCTGTGGCCCACCCTGGCTGTCCAGGCTCTCTGTCACGTGGGTATCCCAGAATGGGGATGCCCTTTCCCTCCCAGTCTCCTCTATACCCCTGGCCTTTTTCCCTGCTGGTTTCTCTGTCCCTTCCTGTCCCTCTGCTGTTTGTAGACCCTGCCACAGGGCTGAGTGAGGCTCAAATTCACTACAGTGCTCCCTGCCAGCTTTGCCTGAAGTCAGAGACAGAAAGAGGCACACAGTTCTGGAATAATCACTTTATGATCCAGTCTAGACTTTACTGAGCTCTTGCAAAAACTCGGTATTAATGTAACATTGACGTATAAAGTAGAATGGGTCCAATTTCTCAGCTGGAGCTAGATGAACTTGATGGAGCCACAGCAGTCAGTGGGACGATGCTCACAGACCTCAGCTGCCATAAGAAAATCCTGCCCGCGGGGGCAGCCTGGGGCAGGGGGAAGGCAGTTCGTGCCGCTGGGGCTGGGTACCGCGTTGCAGGTGGGTTTTCCATGTGGGCAGGAGATGGGATGTGATGCTGCCCATGCGCTGCTCGTCCCTGGTGCCGCTGCCTCTGCCTCCACTGCCAGCGCCCACGGGGAGGGTGCTCGGGGTGGGCATGTGGGCTGGAGGGGAGGAAGGTGTGGGGAAGGACAGCGTCAGCCTGCCTCGTTCGGTTCCCTTCTCCCGAGCTGGGAACTGCTTTCCACGTCTCCGGGTCCTGGCAGATGGAGGGCCGTGAGCTGGGGCTTCAGGGCCGCCGCGGGAGCTGTTGGCAAGCTTGAACTGCAGGTGAGGGTGGCAGGGGAGCTGCCAGTGCTGGCCGTGGTGCCCCGATGGTGCAGACAGGCTGGGTGGCTGCTGCAGCACCGCAGCGAGCCGTGACCAGCCAGCAGCATCTCTCCTTGCATTGCTGGTGCTGAGGCAGTGTGGAGCTGGGGTAGAGGTCAGTGCAACCATCCAGAGCCATTTCACATGGAGAATTCCTGGCCAGGAGAGCTGCTGTGTGAGTGCTACATGCTGGCCGAAGCCAGGTCCTGGGGATGTCTTCTGTGCAGGAGAGGTGGGAGACGGGATCTTGGCTGGCGGCACTCCGCGGGCTTCGGAGTACCGCGATACCACGGACAGGAACTGAGTCACAGCCACGGGCCGGTGGGAGGGAAGGGAAGAGGGTCCATCCCCTGCAAGGAGCAGAGCGCACATTTTCCAGCCCCTGCGGCAGACGTGAGGGTCACCCGGCACATCAGGAGCGTGTGCCCAACCTGCCGCACCAGGACCTGGCTGCTCCAGCTGCTCAGGACCATGGGCACGTCGCTGGAGCCCTCCAGGTGGTGGGAGACGTGGAGCACATGTCTGAGGGGCTGTGTGTGCTCAGAAGGCTGCAGCCTGTGAGGTTGAGCACGTGTTCGTGGTCTGGAACCAGCTCTTCCCTGCTACCATGGGAGAGCAGGCACCGTGTGCCTTCTGCAGTCCTTTCCCCTTGCACGGAGCCAGTCAGTGGCAATTCTGATTATCGTGGCACTGTTTGGAAGCAATTATCTCTGTACAGTGAAGTCCAAACCTTGTCCTGGTCCTGCTGTGCTTCCTGGGGCACAAGCATGGCAGCAGGCCTAGGAAGGGAGGGAGATATACAATGGAGTCACTGTGTATGGATGAAGGATGCTTTTCTCCCGTCTCACCCAGAAGAACCCATCAGTGTCCCTTGAAAGGCAGTTCTGGCTGTGCCTTCCTACTGTGTTGGGCAAGGACTGATGGCCCTTGGGGAGAAGGTCACACCACAGTGCTGACTGAGGGGTCGGAGAGGTTGAGCTGGCCAGTGATGTCAGTGGGGTGATACTGCTGCAACACACAAATAGACAGACAAGTAGAAAGAAGTGTTAGGCAGTTCTGGCACTCGTCCCCTCTGTGACTTCTATCCCATGAGTCCCTACAGGATATCTCTTGGGGGTGAAGCAACGCCCCGAAAGCTGCTGCTGGCTGAGGTCCCCTTCCCAGTGCCATCTACACTTGTGCAGAGGTCGTTGCAGACGCTCTCCAAGCACCCTGGAGCTGGGCAGAGGGGACACCCAGGAGCGTGGTGCAGCTTTTACAGAGCGTGGCTGCCACGTCACCCACTGAGCCAGGCCCTCTCTGCTCTGGGAGGGCTACAAAACAAAGCCTGTGACTCATCAGCCCAGCCCACGCCTGAACCTGTGTTTGGAGGGTCTGGCTGGGTTTTGGCATCTCTCTGGTGCCAGATCAAGCTGTGCTTTGAGGCCAGGGCATTTCACCTCCTTGCTTGAATGACCCTGCCGTGACTATCCTTTCATGCAGGTGAGATGTGTGGTGCAGTTGACTTGTGATAAAGTGTGGCGTTGACTGCTAATGTGAAAATACAGCCTATGTTGGGGATGTGGCCTGCATTTGGGGTTCTGAGCTCCTTGCAGATGGGGGGGCTTGGCATGGGAGGGGCCATGGGAGAGCCCTCGCCTCCTGCAATCTCATCAGCAAGTAGGGGGGAGAACAAAAATAACCATCAATGGGCAAGAAAAAAAATGTCCTTCCTCCCCTGGCAGGAGTTTACAGCTGGGCAGTTATTTCCTCCCTTCCTCCTTCCATACTCCTTTCCCAGCTCCATTCTCCTAACTCCAAACCCTGACCTGGAAGCCCTGTCCAGCCCTGCTGTGGGGTTGGGTGGCCTGGAGCATCCTGCATTGCTCTCTTGGGTCCTAATCCAGTGCCAGAGCAGGAAAGGGTCTCTGTGGGTCTCACGTACTGCAGCACAGACCCTCTCCAGTGACATTTTCCTAGCCCTTGCACCACTCTGCCCAGGAGAGCTGATGTTTTGGGGCTCCAGGGGGGCTCCTCGGTGATGGATTTCCTTCCCCTGCCCTGCTTTGGTCGATGGTGGCCGTGGCCTTTGCAGTGCTGCTGGCAGCTCTGGCACTGTGGCTACCCTGTGTGCTGCACACTGCCTCCTGCCACCCCCGACGCCAGGGGTCCTTGGGGCTGCCCTGCCCAGCCCAGTTTTGTGCTTCACGGACCACTCGGTGGGAGCTGCTGGGGCAAGGCCAGGAGCCAGAGCTCTCCTGTCTCTCCGGTATGGAATGGGACGCGCTGACACCCCGGGAGCCTCTCACGGGATCACCCTGCCACTTAGGGCACTGCTTAAGATTCCAATGGAGCCTCTGGAAATTCCTGGTCATGGCCTTGCCTTGCTAAGGGGCAACAGCTCGGCCATCACCCGTCGGCACAGAGAGCGGCCGAGGCCATCCTCATGTCGCTCTGCCACCCTGGGGGAAGCTTTTTGTGGCTATTCATCAGCCCGCCAAAAAACACCCCTCTCCCAAAATCGGATGCAGCCACCCCCTCCTCGTGAAAATTTGGATTCCAGCTAAATGCAGTGTTTCCATGGCAGAACTGCTGGGAGGTATGTGCTCGTGGGATGGGGCTTGACTCCCGCAGGGAGGAGAAGTGACTGGGAAAGGGGAGAGGCAGGTGACTCACTGGTGGAGGAGAAGGAGGAACTGGAGATACAAAAATGAATGGGTAGAAGAAAGGTCCTTTGTTAAACATCCTGCCTGATGTGAGGGGTGGGGTGGAAGAAGCCGAGTATGCCTGTGTGAGTTTGTGTGCCTTGGTGCACGTGTACGTGTGGCTGCTGTGGTGGTGTAGCAGGGCAGGCTGGGGCCTTCTGGCCTCTCTGCACAGCTCTGGGGCTGGGAAACACTAGAACAACCAAGTGAAATGGGCAATCTGGCCAGAAAAATTAAAATACAAGAACGTGGCTTTTGATTTGAAAGCATATCTCCTCCAATCACAGAGTTATCACAGGGTAACATTCTCATTTACTTTTTTTTTTTTTTGTGTGTGTGTAAAGTTCATGCATGCAATTTTTTAATAATAAAAATGAAAATTAAAATAAAAAGGAAAAGAAAAAAAAAGCAAGAAAACGGTCATATCAAAACTATGTTAAAGTAGGACTAATGCTAGAAGCACATATCAGTAATTTAGGGTAAATTATGTTACAGGGATGGTGCAATAATCCCCAAACCAAACATTATAAAGCCAAGAAATTAATCAATATTAACCGTAGAAGAGACTCAAACATGTTAAGGTATGGAAGTGAAGTGAAGGCACCAAAAACTTTAAATGACAACCAGGAAGAAAATATAGACAAGAACTTAATGTCTTTAAAAATGACTTCAACCTAACTGGGCTCATATGGTAGTCCCTGGCTGGTGGAAGATTTTCTGGAAGAATTTTTGTTTGTTGTTGTGGTTTTTTTTTCAATTAAAAATTAGGATTCCAGCTAAAAGCGATCTTGCTGTAGAAAATGTCAACTTCCCTTTAGGGAAAAAAAAAAAAAAAAGTCTTTGACCTACTTTTGGTTCTTTTGGGCCAAAACCTAGGCTCTTTCTCAGCCAAGACGCGTTTGGCTTTGGGACAGCTGATCCTTCACTGAAAAGGTGACCTTTTCCAGGAAGCCCCTCGTTTCTCGCCCAGCTCTGGCACCATCCCCGCGGCCGCGGGGCTCCAGCACTGCCAGCGCCGGCCTGGCAGGGCGGTGCCATGGGACGTGTGTCAGCTGTGCCTGGGGCTGGCAGTGTGGCTCTGCGGGGGCTGGCGATGCGGGGGGCTAAGGGGCCTGTGCACCTCGATACGTGTCTGTACGCAATGTGCCGGCTCGGAGGTGTCTGTGTGGTTTATGCGTCTCACATGGCGTCTGTGGGGTTGCAGTATCGTGGGTGGCTGCGATGGATGGCAACGTCAGCTCTGCCAGTGCTACTCGAGTTGCAGGAGCTGCCTATGGGGAACACATGCATCTCCTCCTGGGGCGGTGGGGATGATGTGCCGCGGAGAGGCTGTGCAGCTCGGGTGATGGTGGGCGCTAGGACGTTCAGAGTGGGGTGGAAGCTTCCCAGGGCTGTCTTGGCTCCATGGTGCCAGCCTGTCTCTCTGGCACTCCTGAGGGACCATTCTGCAGGGCTGCAGAGCAGAATCCATTTTTAAAACTCCCGACAACGGAAAGGAAAGAAGCAAGGCCGCCAGGTCTGCGTCTTTCGCTCGTTAGCCGGGAGAGCCTGTGGGGCTGGGGTCAGCCTGGCCTTCCAGCCCCACGGGTTCTCCAGCCTTGCCCATCTAAGACCTGGTGTGGGCCCGCAGCTCTGCTGAGCATCATGAAACAGAGCATCTCGCTGCTTTCTCGTCTTTACAAGGACCCCAGGCAATGTGCCCCAGCATGCTATGGACTCATGGGGCCTTCCAGCAGGAGGGCGTTGGGGTCTCTGGGCCAGGGCTGCTGCATGGAAGTGGAGGTCACCAAGCACAGGCTGTGACATGAGCTGGTGGCAGCACCCCACTCCCGCTGGCTGCTCACCCTGCAGTGCAACCAGCAGGTCTGCGCAACATCACCACAAAGCTCGCTCCACCACAGACCTCCTGCAATAGCTGATAGCCTCCAAGATGGCCACGCTGGCTTAGATGTTCACCCCATTGGCCTGTTCTTGTCCCAGCTAGCCCAATTTCCCAGGGAAGGTGTTCTGGAACCCTGGCCATGGCACCCCATGGCAGGCAGAGCCTGACACAGGCTTCTGAGCAGTGGGGAATAATTGACCATGCATCTTCCCCCAGAATGGGGACTGTCTTCTGGGATGAGTGGGGTCATCTCCCTCCACAATTTGCCCATGAACAATGTGCCAGGAAGAGCATGACTGGGACCCAAACATGGGGAGCTCTGTGCTGTGCTGGATCCCAGCAGGTGTGGGAAGGGGAGAGAACAGCTCCACTGCCCTTCCATGGCACCTGTGGTGCAGGTGGGCCGTGGAGCTGTTCTGCTCAGGGGTGCTCAATGGGTGCTCCCAGCATGGGGCAGGGAGGGCTGTGGGCTGGTTGGTGTAGGATGAATGCCACACCATGGAGCAGGATCAGGACCAGGATGCTTCCCTGAAGAAGGAGCAATGGGGGAGGTACCAGGGGTGCCACACACCAGCTGCTGGTGCCCCATTTTTGCTGGGTTCTCCCCCTCTCCTCTGCTCACCAGTGGCACTGGGTCCCCCAGGTGCCCAGGGCACCATCATGATGCTGCTCTCCCAGGACAGGACCCCTTGCTTTCCTAATCATGGAGTAGTTCAAACACCACAGAAGATGGGGGTCTACTCAGCACATGCAGATCTTTCTGCCAATTTTTCTCCCCTCTTTTTTCAGTGCATCCTACTTGTCCCCCCTCCTCCTCCTCCTCCTCTTCACTCTTGCCCCACCCCCTGCCCCACCCACCCCATCTCTGTGTCCTCTGCCCCGGTCATGGCTCAGGCCACAAAGACACAACCTGTGACCTCTCTGCAGAGCTGCTCAGGGGGTGCAGCAGTGGGGAGAGGGGACCCCAGACATGAGGGCATTACTGGGACAAGATGCCACCCAGGGAGCACTGAAGCAGCACAGGAGATGATAGGGATGCCCATCTTCCCTGTGGGGTGCAGAGGATGAGCAGGAAGAGTGTGGGCGTTCCCCTCATGATTTCCAGGCTTCAAGGTGACAGTGAGAGGAGGACTTTGTGTGAGATGGTGGCAGTTGAGCCCAGCCAAGGGCTCAGCTGTCCCCAGGGCCACGTTCCAGGGGTGCTCCAGGAGCTTCTCGGTATGGAGCCTGCACTGGTGTCAAAGGCAGCCTCCTCCATTTCTCATACAGAGCCGTGACCCTGAGACCCCCTGCGATACCACATGCTGTCCCCGAGGCGCCCAAGCCTGCAGCTAGGGACGGGCCACCCTGCCACGGGGGCCACATCTCCCCGCGCTGCCACCGTCCCCCCGTCCCCGCTGCGCCTCAGGCAGCCTGACGGGGACCTGCTCTGAGCAACCCTGGGCACAAACTCGCCGGTCGCCCCGGGGAGGGGATTTTGGCAAGCCCATCACGCCAGGAGGTTGGGCAGCAAAACGCAGCGGGCGCTGCCACACGAGACAACAGAGTAGCCACAGTGCAGAGTGTCATACAACAGACGGCGACATGCAGAGGGACACGGCTCAGTCCGACAGACCAACAGCCCAACCTGACGCTGAAGTGTCTGAAGCTCCAGCACGAGCAGACACATTTGCACATTTGGAAACAGCTGGCTTTAGAGGCAGCAATTTGGAAATTTTCTCTGGTTATGTGAGAGCAGCAGAAAACACAAGTTTGAACCAAGGCTGGGTCTTTAACAACCTCCTCTTTGAGCCTTTTTATCTCTCTTTTCTAGAGCTGCATTACTGCTGGTGATAACCAGAGACAGCTGTCACTCCTGTGCGAGGACTATTCCGAATACTAATTGTCACAAACAAAAATCACATGTAGAGAGTGTGACACGCATGGCTCTTGGTGAGGTGACACGGTGCCCAAATTAAATCTGGGTGATTGTTTTTAGGCATACAATGACAAACAGGTAGAGGAACACTTAGGAACAGAAA
>VWZN01005899.1:97379-111403 GCA_013396955.1 Regulus satrapa | reverse complement strand
AAAAAATAAAAAAAAAAAAAAAAAAAAAAAAAAAAAAAAAATGTCATCAGTTTCAAGAGGTCAGCACCAGTAAGGTGAGCGAAGCACAGAGAGGAACATCAGAAATCATCCAGGCAAAAAGAAAACAAAAACAAAAACAAAAAAAAACCAAAAAAAAGAAAAAACAAAACAAAAACTCGGTTGCATCTCCCAACTCATCACAGGACTCCAAGCCACCTCCTGCCTGCCCTCCAGGATCCCAGCATCCTTTCAGGTACACGGGATGACTGACTCACTGACTGACTGACTGACTGGTGACGAACATGAGCTATGCATGTACACTGGCAGCTTCGGGATGGGTGTGTGGCAGTCGATGGGATGGCAGAAGAGAGAAAGAGAGAGAAAGAGAGAGGGCAGAATTGTTCTTCTTCCTCTTACCGTATCCTTGGAGGACCTACGTCTCTTGAAGCTGGAGGCCAGGGTGGAGGTGATGGACCTAAAAGTGGCTTTCTTTTTAGGGTCAGGTTCTGCTCTACCACTTTTTCTATCCTAAAATGAATATGTATAAGTAATTAGATCTCTAGTGTGTTGTTGGAAACTCTAAATCTATTTGAATACTGCCCCGTGTCATGGCCTTCATTTAGGTGAGAGAGCTACTGGAGGTGTTCTGCCACTCCCGGTCCTCCAAGGGCCTCCATGACCCACGGCTACAGCACAGCCACCAGACTGCTACAGCTACGGGGGGCCGGCCTCGCATCTGGAGTGCTGGGAACCCCTCTGGGAAGTAGCCCTGCTCTCCTGGTGTCTGCAGCCAGGCCGGCACAGCTGACCTCGCTTCCTGGGGGTGCTCTGCCTGGCGCCCTGCCCCTCGCTTCCACCGCTAGCCTGGCTGGACCGAGACGTGAGATGCTGCACCTACCACTAAAAAAAAAGTGCTCAGGGCCTTTTCTGAGGCTGAATCCTAGTGCCACAAGAGAGAGAGAGGACTGCATTGAAAGAGAAGTCATTGTATGAATATTCTGTAAAAAAAATGTGTTCAAAAATTCAAATGATGCAGTTGTGCAAAGCCGAACGTGGTTGTTGGTGGTGGTTTGGTTTGTTTTCCAAAGTAAAACAGGCTAAAAAACTAAAAGGAAACTGGAANCCGCGCTCGGCGCCGGGCGCTGGCAACGAGTCCTCCCCAATTGCTTTCGTGCCAATGAGTGTGACCTTTCCGACGGGGGACGGAGTGACCAGGTCTGGCTCTGCTACCGCACGGGGGTAACCAAAATGTATCCCGCTGGTGCGTAGAGCATGCTCGGGGATACATTTGCTCCTCCTTCTCAGTTCTCTCTTTTGCGGACATGCACAAACGGAAAGGAAAGCAAGATGAATGGAATGAAATGTCTTTTTCTTCCATGGCATCTCAGGAAATAGCCATGGCAAAACTGTGATCCCAAAAACCATTATTTTTGTTTGTTTGTTTTAACAAATAAATCTTTCCACTTGCCTACCTTCTAGCAATGTACCAGATACTAGTGCTCTGACGTTTCCTCCTGTGGAAAAGTCTTACAATGTCAAACGGCTCTTTACCATGAGGCTGTTTACCCCCACAGGGCAGCATGCTTTGCTCACAGTCCCACAGACTCTGCCCAAGGACCCAGTGCAGTATTTTCTAGAAGGTTGGCAAGTGAAAAATGGCAGTGCGACTAGTGTGCTCTGTCCCAGCAGCCTTAACCCCCTCGGTGCTGCTGCTTTTTGGAAGCNGAAAAAGAAAAGTAAAAAAAAAAATACAAAGGAAAAGAAAGGGAGGAAGCAAAGCGTTAGTGCCATGATGTCGTCGGGTCGGGATGAACTCAAAGAGAAACAGAACTGAAAANATCCCAAAAACCATTATTTTTGTTTGTTTGTTTTAACAAATAAATCTTTCCACTTGCCTACCTTCTAGCAATGTACCAGATACTAGTGCTCTGACGTTTCCTCCTGTGGAAAAGTCTTACAATGTCAAACGGCTCTTTACCATGAGGCTGTTTACCCCCACAGGGCAGCATGCTTTGCTCACAGTCCCACAGACTCTGCCCAAGGACCCAGTGCAGTATTTTCTAGAAGGTTGGCAAGTGAAAAATGGCAGTGCGACTAGTGTGCTCTGTCCCAGCAGCCTTAACCCCCTCGGTGCTGCTGCTTTTTGGAAGCAAAGGAAAAAAAGGAAAAAAAAGGAGAAAAAAAATTGAGAAATGGTTTTTCCGAGACTCTTTCCGGTGAACTGAACCCAGCGAGCTCTCAGGATACAGCAGCCCGGCCTCGTGCTCCCCTCACTGCTCTCGGGCAGTTGCCTCCACCTGGGCAGCCCCCCCACTGCCCCAGCCAGCACTGCTGCCCAGGCCAGGCCAGGCTCCTCGTGGGGTCCCTGAGCCTCCTTCTCTCTCTTTGCTTTGCTGGCTCTGCTCCGAGCGGAATGTCCTTTAGTCACCGAAAGGAGCTCTTGCTCTTTGAATGCTGCTGTGCTTCCCCCAAGGGAAAACCAGCCCAGGCAACTCAGACAGAGCCTCCAGCTGCCCTACACTGGGGTCAGGGGCACTGTGGGGCTCGGCTCCAAAAGCAGCAGGGGAAGGGAAGTGGGAGGCTGGTGGCCCACGGACATGCCCACGGCTCAGTATCACTGCCAGGCACTGCTGACCCTCCTGGGCTTCCCTGTCTGAGCAGCAGAGATGTTCCAGGAGTGGGAGGAGCCTGGGAGAGCAACAGCCCCATGAAAGGGAGACCAAGGGAGCCTTGGCTCTGACCTTGGGACCGGCACTGCTGATTCCTGTGTGGGGAAATGTCCCCTTGTCTCCAAAGGACAAGAGCACGCACCACCTCTTTTTGGAGTCGGTCCTGGGTATGGCAAGGGCTACCCTGCTGCTGTGGAGCAGGTAGGGAAGGGGAGGTGATAGAAACTATCTCTGGAGCATTCCTCCACCTGAGCACTGGGCAGGGATGGTCAGTGACAGTGGGTTGACCCATCCATCTGCTGGTGAGCGTGCCCAGAGCCAGGCAGCAAGGCAGAACCTGCAAAGGAGCTGTGCTGGCACTGCCTGCTCAGCCAGGGCAAGGTGTGGCTCTGGCACGTGGTCTCCAGCAGAGCAAAGTCCCCATCCCGAGCTCCACTGGGGATGTTTGGGCCAGGCCTCTGCCCTGTTGGAGCTTTGCTGTTGGGAGACACAGCATTGCACAGGGGCAGCTCCAGGGGAAAAGGCAGGGACACTACCCTACAGCTTAACAGGCACCCAGTAATGTCCAGCTGGAGCTACTGGGGGTGGGGGACAGAGGGCCCCATGCTAATCCACAGCTCTGCATTCACTGATTTGGTGAAGGAATGGAAAACGCACCTGGTGGAGATTTGCTCTAAAAACGGTTTGTCCTACCTGCAGGTTTTTCCTCCACACATTAACGGCCGCAAACGCCAGCTGCATCTGCTTCCTCCGCGCGTCCTTATGTCTTTTGTAAGCTATCTCTATGAATATTAAAAATATCCCGGCAACAATACCTCCAGCCACCAGCATAAACACACCTGAAATAAGCAGGAAAGTTACAGGGGGCAGTGGAAATTGCAACATGACCCCTCATTTCTTCTGCATCATGCTCAGCAATGGGAAGATCTGCCAACCCAGGGTCCCCCCACCATCTCCCTGCAGCCCTAAGGGCTGGGAGGGGAACACAGCCCGGGCACCTGAGGGATGTCAGTGCCAGCTCTGGGGGTGCACAGGGCACTGAGTTGCAGCAATGCTGGGGCAGGCACAGCAAGCCCTAGGGCAGACCCCACCTCTAGGACCATGGGGCCGTTCGCACCACAACCCAGCCCTGGTGCCCCGGTTTGGCTAGTCAGGAAGCACGGCCATGCACAGAGCTCTGTGCTGACCTTGGATACCTGCAGCCCTCGGGGCTGACATTTCTGGAATGGTATCTGAGGAGATGGTGCAAAATTTCTCCATTCCTGTAACCTGGCCAGCAGTGCTGGTGAGGATAGGGTCCCATCCCTCATCCCTCGACCCTCATCCCTCATCATTGCACTGTCTGGCTGTAGGACCAGCAGCACCACCTCAGTGTAAAGGGGAGAGCCTGTCTTAGGGTTCTCACAGTCTTTGCAATATGAAAACCCCTCTGTATCAATTATCCTTGTCCTAGCCCTGCTCAGGGCTCCTCAGGACTGCACAGCTGCCCCTCGTCTCCAGCTCCCTCCTGCAGCAGGGTTCTCACTTGCCTCCCTCGAGGTGCTCTTCTCCTCTCTGCATTGGTGACAGCTCTGCACTGTGACAGCCACAGTTTGGCCAGGGCAGAGGGAAGGGAGCCATGCTCACACTGCAGTGGCCCCACTGGCAAGAAGGGCACCCAGGGAAGGTAGGGAAGGCTTTGTGGAACTGTTCTGAACAAGGTGGGAATAGAGCCCCACCTCAGCAGCCTCCCACCACTAGGAAAGCACAAACCCAGAAGCAGCAGAGATTTGGCCCCAGAGAGGAGAATATCTTGAGCAAAAGTGGGATACCCAGCGAAGGGGGAGAAAGAGGTTTGCAGAACAAACCTGCCATATTTTCAAAGGTGAGTGTTGCTGGGGCATTGCTACGGGAATCACACTCTTGATACCTCACCCAAGTCTTGTCCAAATCCTCCATGAAGCCGTTCTCGTGGGACCTGGAAGCACAAGGAGATAGGACACGGTAGCCACTGGGGACCAGCCTCAGGCAGCTGGGGCACACACTCTGTGCCTTCATGCCCTCTGTCCTAGGACTCTGCGCTTGCCTGCAGCCTACTAGCAGAGGAACCAAGGATGGTTGTGCACGTGTGGCCTTTGCACAGAGTGTGTGGGCTGTCTGCAGGGGCTGGCAGCACTGCGTGGTCACACACACTCAGAGCCCATACGCAGTGCAGTGCTGTAAGCAGGCACACAGCTCCCCTGCCCCTGCGGCAGCTCTGGGGCAGTGCCTGGTAAAGGAACCATGGGTAAGCCATGGGAAAGGTGTATTTCCAAGGCAGGATGGAGCTGGCAGTGCTCTGAGAGCTCTTGTAGAAGGCTGCAGGGAGTGGACATGAACCACATCTCCCACTTCCCTCTTGCATGGTTCCTCCACCTGCCAGGGCCACTCAGGCAATGATGAACCCCAGTCCTTTCTGGAGACCCCCAGCACCCTCTAGGTCAGGGCATTGCTGCCTGGCAGCTCCCTGCAGTGCACAGTGAGGGCTGGGGCACCCCAGCAGCTTGGTGTCACAGCCTGGTGTCACAGCTTGCGAGGACACAAGCCATGTGCTCCCAGCACCCACCCCACCACAGGCTCACTGTACTTTCCTCCCTCTTGTTCCTGGTACCCCCACCACCTTCCTTGGCCATGTGTAGCCCTGTGCTTCCCCATCCTCTCCCAGGGGGACACCGAGGAATCTTGTGGCCTCTTCAAGATTCTCATGTGGTTGTCCCAAATCCCATCTGTCCTGCTGCCACCCATCACCATGTTAAGATCATCCTAGAGATGGGCTCCATGACTCCCTACATCACCCTGGGTCTTTCCCATCTTCCACATCCTACCTATTCTCTCTCAGGCCCTTCACCTCTGCATCTTGGGCAGGACCCTGGTAGCTCCTGACTGTGTCTCTCCTAGTTAATCTCCCAGGGCTCCCTCCCTTCCCTTGCTGCTTCCTAGCTGCCTGCTCCTCCATCGTGACATTTCTCTGTCTGCAACGAGTGTGGCCTTTCCAAAGTAATACAAGGAAATCCCTTTTACCCATAATATCAGTCTGACTTGTGACACCCCACACTGCAGGTTAGTGCTGGTGTAAAAGCCTTGGACTCAGAGGGGATCCTGACATATCTCTGTGTAACAGGAGTAGCCACAGGTGAAATAAAAAAACCCTGGATGACCAAACCAGGGCAGTGCAATGGTGCGGGACAGATCAAGCCCTAAGGGAGGAGTGGGGAGATGGCAGCACCCACACCTCACAGAGACCTGTGCTGGGTGGCCCCCACGGCTCTCTGCCAGCTTTGCCTACACCCATGGGGCTGACCATGACTCTGCTCCCTGCCCTGCTCTGCCCTCCCTCCAGTCCCCTGCTGCTTCCCCATCCCTGTGAGCCAGAGCTGAGGCTGTGGGTGTCCACCCCGTCACTCAATGTCCCCTTTGTCAGGATGGAAAGGCAGCCCCCAGCATCCCTGCCCCTGCAGAGGTCTGGAGGGTGGCTGGCAGTGCCTGGCATGATGCTACTTGTGTGCCAACACATGCAGCATTTGGGGCAAGCCCCACGCCAAGCCCCGTGTACGGACTTGAGGATGGCCAGGGAGACGTTCTGCTTCCAGGGGCTGTCCTTGCGCATCCCGATCCCAAAGCCGGAGCGGAAGAAGAGCTCCCCCGTTGTCACCAGGTCACACTTCTGGGAGGCCTCGAATTCCAGCACCGCTGAGTCCCAGATGAAGGCGTGGAGCTTGCTGGACACAGAGGGAGGATGGATGGGTCAGGCTGGGCAGCCCAGCTTTTCTGCAGCCTCCATAGGAGCAGCGAGGATGCTCCCAGCCCTATTTAAACACTGAAGCCACCCAGCCTTGCACTGAAAGAAGAAAAGAGGCCAGAAAGGGAGACCATGGCCAGGGCTCTCACTGTGCCATCCCCCATGCAGACCTTGTGCTCCCCACACAGAGACCTGGGATGTACCAGGACTGGGCAGATCCCACCCAGCCCCAGCTGAGAGGTCCCATCAAGTCATGTTTTGACCACAGCTCCCTCCAACTTTGCCCTGCTTATTCCACCCAACTGCAGCTCCCTGAAGCCCTTCCCAGCATGGCCAGGCAAGGTGCTGGCCCTACTCACTTGTCCCTCACTGCCTGGATGGCTTCAGCAGCACTCTCATAGTTGTGCTTCTCCATGTGCCTGTACATGGTGCTCAGCTCCACCTGCCGTCGGAAGTAGATGTCCACAGAGCTCTGCTTCACCGTGGCATAGATGAACTTATCCGAGGGGTTGCGCAGCTGAAAGGTAAGGGCAGGGCTCCTATTTCTCCTGTCCTTCACCAGCAAACCTTTATCACCCCAAAGCTCCCAAAATTTAGGAATTTCCCGCCTCCTTCAGGGACCTGTTCCCTAGAGAAGATCTTGATCTCCTCAGAGGATGCCACAGGGCAGTGAATGCACTGGGACCATGGTGCTGGGGCAGGGGACGCTATGGAACAGGGACATGGTGGCACTGAGGGTGCGGGAGGCCCGTGGATGCCATGGGGCTGGCAGTGCTGTGGGCAGTGCACAGAGCAGCGTGTGGGATGCTGTGGGTCAGTGCTGCTGCAGGGTGCATTCCTGTGTGCATGGGCTGATGAGCTATGGCTGTGTCCTTGCCAGAGCAGGAAATGGATTTGAGGCATGTGGAGAGTATTGACTGCACCTCAGGGACGATTTCATTAGTTATAACTCATCCATAATGAATCGTTTCCTCGTTGGTTAGAGGAGGCTCTCCAGGAACTGGCAGGCAGTTTGACTGCAGACAGGCTATTTCTGGACAGGTTGTTTTCCTGCTGATCTCTGCCCACGTCTGTCCATTCCCTCCCAGGGCAAGGCTCAGACTCATCAGCATCAGCCCAGGCAGAGCTCCCTGGGTCTGGCCCCCCCCAGCACAGATCACAGCCGTGGTGGATCAGGGGTCTGGGAACCACAAGCCATGTTGTATGCCCCAGGGAAGGGGAAAGCAAGCAAGACATCCTTACCCGGGGGTCGTTAATGCCTGTGATCCTCTCCTCAGGTCGGTCTAACACCAGGAAGGCTGCCAGGTTGGCAGTGTAAGAAGCTACAATGATCATAGCAAAGCCAGCCCACACCATACCAAGGATACGGGCAGAGAAACTCCGGGGAGCACCTGCAGGGAGAGAGGAGAGATCAGAGTGGCACCACGAGGGCTTGGCTTGGTTGCCAAAGCCATGTCAATCCACATGAGGCCAATGACAGCTGCAGATGTGCACCATCTATCTGCCCTGTCAGCAGCTGTGCAAGGAGTTTCTATGCTGCCTGAACAAAAAAACTTCCAGGTTCTTCAAGGGCACGCTGTGTGCCACACTGAGAGGGTGGGTAATCCTGGGCAGGGGATCCAGCCCAAGTTTCCCTGCCCTGTTTCCCATCACTGGTGCTGGGGGTGGGAAAACTGAGAACTGCCACCTGCCACAAATGTGCAACACTTGGCATCATCAAATCTACCAGCCTGCTGCAGGGAGGGCTGAGGGAATGAGGTCCCACAAGGATCATGTGAGAGGGAATGGCTGTGGAAGAGGACAGGGGCTTCCCCCAAGCCTGCCCAGCTCAGAGCCTGGGCTGCAGGGCAGAGCAGTCCTGCTGTGAGCTGTGACTCACCTTCTCCAATGCCAGAGTTCAGCAGGACTCCCCAGGAGAACCACATGGCTGAGGAGAGAGTCAGGGCATCTTCCTCCTCCTCCTCACTGTTTACTTTGAACCGGCCAAATGGGCTGGAAAACAAGACAAAAACCCTTCTCATTCCCCTCACCCAGATTCCCAGGGCTCCCCACTGAGCCCTACCTGTCCTGGTGCAGCCCTGTGTTACTCATTCCTACAGACTGTGTCTTGTCCCAGGCAGGTCTTCCCTGTTCTGTCCCACTGCCTGGCACACCCCCTGTGCTCACCTGCAACCCTGTCTGGCTCACTCTGGTACTGGTCCCATTACCCTCTCTCGAGACCAGAGAGACCATCTGACCCTCGCCAGATCAAACCCCTCCCACTGCAGAATAGAGGGGTTCCTGCAGATTAGCCATCAAAGCCTCTGGGCACAGGGCTGAGGCAGGGATAGGTTCTCTTGCCACCAGAGGAGCTGCCACAGGGCCAAGGAAAGCTGAGAGGAAATTCTCTCAGAGCCCAGAACTGACAGTCCCCTTGGTCAGATATCTGTACAGCACCTGGTCTGACAGGTGTGCTCCCACACCCCCACATGCTGGGTACCCCACATATCCTTATCTATTAGCTTAAGCATCCAGAGGGATCAGGAGCCTCAGCCCAGGGCTGGTGGGGAAGAGCAGGTGGGTTAAGTCCCTATGACAGCCCCCAAAGAGCTGCAAGACTGTGCCCAAGCAAGGGACCTAGCATAGAGTTCCCAGGAACACCTCATTGTCCCCTCTAGATCTTGAGTGGCCCCAGGTGCACTCACCTGAATCTGTCTAAGAGGTACAACATCACTGCCACCACGTGCACAGACAGCCCCACCAGCAGCCAGAGTGTGCTCTGGAAGGGCTGCATGAACGAGTCCAGAGTGCTGCGGGGGATTTCCTGCACAAAGGAGAGAAGACAACGATGCTGGCACCCCACATGCCTGTGCCCTGCCTGGCTGGTGGGACCCACAGGGGCCCTGCTCTGCCCCAAGCTCCTGCTGCTTGTCTACTCAGGAAGAGTCAGGTTGGTGCAGACAAGAACCTGCATTAAAACCAGCAGCCTTGAGCCTGGAATTTGCAGGGCCTGCACTGGGTACGGTGTAATCTGAGGAACAGGCACCTCCCATGTTGTAGAAAACATCCCTCCAGACCATACCTTCTTCACGAGGATGGTGAGACCCTGGTACTTGAAGGGCTTGGAGAACTCAATGTACTGAGCCCGCTCATTGTTGATGGTGAGGGGAGCCACGATCATGTCTGCTTGGCCGCTCAGCAGCTCCCCCATCATCCCGTTCCACTCCTTCTTGTTGCTATTGTTCACCTGCCAGGAAGCCAAAGCCAGGTCAGACCCTTGCCCTGACATACATCCCCCACCAGCCAGGACCCTGCACTTTTTAGGAATCCTGCATTGCCCTTCCAGCCCTCCCTGCTCAGGAAAAGGGTGTGGGGGTGTTTCAATGCATGATATAGGCAAAGAAAGATCACAGGCTGCCCAAACTCACCCGCTCTTGGGTACCAAATTTACCATCAGCTACCAGGTGAACCTCGTAGGTGAAGTTCATCACCCCTGCCAGGCGGATGAGCAGGTCGATGCAGAAGCCGTAGCAACACAGTGCCACGGTGGGACGGCCTGGGGGAGGGACAGAAGAGGGATGAGTCTTTGGCCAGGGACCCCACACAGGATCTGTGCCTGTCCCCAGTGAGAGCAGTCACCCCATGGCTCTGGCTCCATGTGGGATGTAACCACATTATCTTTCAGGGCCATCTGCCTGACCACCCTCTCTCACCTGTGGGCATTGGCAAGCTGAGGACAAAGGGGTCCTGTTCCTTTGCCACATCCCAGTGAGGTGCCAGGCGTCCCTGGGCTAAGAAGGGGTGCTACCCACCCACTGCAAGGCAAGGAGAGGGCTCAGTGCATGTGCTGGAGGAGTTTTGACATGAACCCAACAGGCTGAACACAGCCCAGGACACAACTTTGAGGGATGCTGTGCACAGGAAGGTGTGATGAGCCAAAGGGATGCCCTTCAGGTGGATTTGGCAAGCCTGGCATTGCTGAGCAGCTCCCACCCCACACCAGATGCTCACTCCTGATCCCGAAACAGGTTTCTGTGACTGAAACTAGTGCTGTGACAGTGCAGCATGTGCTAATATGCCTCGGGGTCCTTGCTGCTGCTGGAGATCAAGGCAGAGAGAATTGGAGCATATCATGAAACAGAAACTCAGATCACTGCAAAGCAGATCACTGGTGCTCATCCAGAAGAGAGTGGGAAAGAATCTGTTGGGCTCAAACCCCTGGATCCCAGGGTCCAACTCCTGCACAACACTGCTGTGGGGCTGAGCTGATTGGGGGTGTCTGGGGGCCAGCTGTGCTGTCACTTCTCTGTGCCTCATCTTCTGGGCCTCCTGTGTGACTGAGCACGCTCCCTGGGACCCCTTCTTGAAGTGGGAGTCCCCACCAGACTGAGTTACCTGGGATGGTCTCATTTGGTCCAGTGCAGAAGACCTTTTTGACAGGATCTCCATTGATGGTGAATTCCTCCCTGCAGGTCCCATCTGCCTGAGTGGGCTTCACATACACAAAGGGCTCTTGGTGGATGGTCACAATCTGTGAGGTGAAGCACAAACACCCTCTGGTCTGTGATTTCCATCAAAGCTACATTCCCATGGTGGGAGCTGGGCTGCCCTCCCCACATGAGCCATGGTGCCCTCCCCAGCTGATGTTTTGGCCCAGCAGCTGGACCTGGCTTTGGCATGGGGAATCAGAGAATCAGAGAATCCTCTAGGCTGGAAAAGACCTTAAGAGTAATGAAATCCAACTGTTAACACAGCATTGCCAAGAAGACAGAAAAACCATTTGCTTTCCCTGCACCCAAGGTGAGAAATGTCCTCCTTCATGTGGCTCTTTCACTTGAACCTCAAAATCTCTTTCCCTAACAGGAGACTGATGGGAGACACCACACAAGCAGAACTGGTGTCTGGAAAGAGGCTCTAGACACTGTCACATTGCCCCAGGTTAATGCAGGTGTTTCTTCCTGCCCTGGACCTTTCAGTCAAGCAGCAATCTCAACGTACCCATAGCACCTCTGTGGGGACAAGAGCTCACTGCCAGTGGGAATGGGATTTCCCCTGCTGGACAAATAAACAGTAGGATAAATGAATGGCCACACTGGCAAGATCATCCTAGCCAGGATGCAGTCACTTAAGTGGGATGCAGTCACTAAAGGTGCTGCTGAGTGACACTTAAAGGAAGAGCAGAAGCAAAGCAAGACTGGAGGGACCTTCTGCTGGTATTACTTACAGCTTCTGGCCACCAGCTCCTCAGGGATTTCCTGAGTTCAGCCTTGCAGCCACCATTCCCACCCACCCTCTACCTCAAAAGGTTTAATCTCCTTTTGAATCTGTTCCCACCTGGTCTCTGCACTGTCTAACAGAGCTGAACCATGCCTCGGCCAAAGGAGCCCATCCTTGTACTTCTCACAAATCTGTGACAGCTGCCCTCTGGCTCCCATGAGAGATGGTGAACACCTTGTCCCTCCACCCTTTCCTTGCTGTTTCCTCCCATATGGCGCTAGTTTGACATAAATCCCAGCCCACAGAAGTCAAGGACGCTAACAAGCCAATTAGAAAGTGGGACACGCCTCTGTGATAGACACATTTTGAAACGAAAAGCCCGGGAAGAAGGGCTCTTTCCTTCCGGCCGGAGCTGAGGGGCCCGGCTCTGTACGGCCGGGCAGGCCCGGGCTGGGTTGGGCCGGGTCCTCCTTTGCCCTCAGCTGCCCAGCCGGGCTGGCAGTGCGGCAGGACGGACAGACCATCCCGGCAGGACGGACTGACTGTCCCGGCAGTGAGGCAGACAGACAGAGACTGTCCCGGCAGGACAGACAGACTGTCTCGGCTGTGCGGCAGGGAGGGCTGACTATCCCGGNACTGACTCTCCCGGCAGGACAGACTGACTGTCTTAGCAGTGCAGTAGGACGGACTGACTGTCCCGGCTGTGCGGCAGACAGACAGAGACTGTCCTGGCAGAACAGACAGACTGTCCCGGCTGTGCGGCAGACAGACAGACAGACTGTCCCAGCAATGCGGCAGACAGACGGGCTGTCCCGGCAGGACAGACAGACTGTCCCGGCTGTGCGGCAGCAGCGCCACTGGAAGCTCCAGGCAGCAGAGGAGGAGTCCCAGTGCCCCGGCTGGGGGAATGGGCCAGGCTCCCTCTGCCGCGGCCCACAAGGCAGGGGCTGGGCCCGGCCCTGTCCTGGCTGTCGGGCAGGGAGGGGGAAGGACAGGCCCTGTCAGAACAGAAGAAACGGGGGGGGCTGGGAAACACCTATGCCCCGCGTCCNGATAGACACATTTTGAAACGAAAAGCCCGGGAAGAAGGGCTCTTTCCTTCCGGCCGGAGCTGAGGGGCCCGGCTCTGTACGGCCGGGCAGGCCCGGGCTGGGTTGGGCCGGGTCCTCCTTTGCCCTCAGCTGCCCAGCCGGGCTGGCAGTGCGGCAGGACGGACAGACCATCCCGGCAGGACGGACTGACTGTCCCGGCAGTGAGGCAGACAGACAGAGACTGTCCCGGCAGGACAGACAGACTGTCTCGGCTGTGCGGCAGGACGGACTGACTCTCCCGGCAGGACAGACTGACTGTCTTAGCAGTGCAGTAGGACGGACTGACTGTCCCGGCTGTGCGGCAGACAGACAGAGACTGCCCTGGCAGAACAGACAGACTGTCCCGGCTGTGCGGCAGACAGACAGACAGACTGTCCCAGCAATGCGGCAGACAGACGGGCTGTCCCGGCAGGACAGACAGACTGTCCCGGCTGTGCGGCAGCAGCGCCACTGGAAGCTCCAGGCAGCAGAGGAGGAGTCCCAGTGCCCCGGCTGGGGGAATGGGCCAGGCTCCCTCTGCCGCGGCCCACAAGGCAGGGGCTGGGCCCGGCCCTGTCCTGGCTGTCGGGCAGGGAGGGGGAAGGACAGGCCCTGTCAGAACAGAAGAAACGGGGGGGGGGCAGGAAAACACCTATGCCCAGACTCCTGAGAATGCTGGCACAGCCCCAGGGCAGCCTGGAGGGCTCTACCCTGCGCCAGCTGCCCAGGTGGGATATGAACTCTTTAGTGTCCAGATAAAACCTGCAAGACATCAATTCTCTTTCCAGAGAGACAAAAAGAGATTGAGTAAGGACATGTGGAGAAACAGGATGAGGACAGCAAGGTCAGTGAAGAACCAAAGTCTCAGATGAGAGGAATGAGCCTCTGTTTTGGGCTGAAATTCTTGTGTAAGCCATGGCAATAATTTTTTACTGGTAATAAACAGTAAATACCCTTTTAAACCATGAAGAAGCATGCGGGGTGGAAGGTTCAGTTGTAGACCTAAGCAGAGGCATTCATGGTGAACAACAGATGCTGAGGTAGCTGTGATCTTTTGAGAAATTAGAGAGAGATGAAGTAATGAAGTTCTTTCCTTTGCCCCAAGGGAAGAAGTAGAAGCCTTCTGTTCTCAGAGATAAAAATTATTTTTAAAGTAGATGAAGATGAACCTCTGCCTTTGAGCATTCATCCTTAGAATATAATATCCCATGCATTTGGCATGGCACATAAGCACAACTGTGGGAAGGTTGTGGAAATGGGAAAAGATTTTCACAAATGCAAATTTTCCTGGGTGGATGCATTGGTGGAAATTGAAACCACAAGAGAACTGAG
>VWZN01005899.1:75726-90872 GCA_013396955.1 Regulus satrapa | reverse complement strand
AAAAAAAAAAAAAGAACTTGCAAGTTAATTACTGGTTCACATGCATGTTTCAAAAAGAAATCCTTCCAGGGTCAGCTGGCTAAGTTTCCATTCTCAAGTCCAAACCAAGCTATCTCAACATAAAAACGTGCTACCCAGAAACATAGTCATGGAAATTTTTTTCTTTCTTTTATTTTCTTTTTTTCTCTTTATCTCTTTTTTTTTTTTCTTTTTTATTTTTCTGTTGGCTGTGGCTATTTTTCATTTGCTAGTTAGGTTGGTGGGCGGCGTGCATTTCCATGCATATATACCTTGGGTCCTCGCTTGTTGTCATAGGAAAGTTGGTCGAGGTTTTCATAGTTCCTTTTTTTACTCTGATGAATAATGTGCACAGAGAAAATATGTAGACACAGAAGAATATTATAAACAGTTGAAAATGACGTGTAGTAAAGCAATCCAACATCCACCTCCTCCTCCACTGTTTGCTAAAGGGTCTCTATAACGCTGGAGCTCGCAAAAACCACTATCAGGAGAGATTGTGCCTCAGCTCTCACGGGAGTGTGACGGAGCAATCTGAGAGCAAAGCCTGAGTGTCACAGCTGGTGCGATGCAGTTGCATTTTCCCTTGAGGGACTGGGGAATTCTTCAGCAAGGAATTTTTATCTTAAGCTCAGAAACAATCTAAGGGCCTAAGTGGTGGGGTTTCCATGGAATTACTGTGGAAGTAAAGGACAAAACGTTGTGTACGGAAAGTGCTGGATAAAGGCAAACCGTTACAGTTAAGAGTATTAGCATTACTAATGTCACTATCAGCCTTACAATCCTGTCCACCCTCAGAGAGTCCACACAGAGTGAGGTGTCTCAGGTGAACCTTTCACCCCCTGAAAGGATGGAGCAGCTTTTGGAGCTCTGTTGACATCCAAAAGAGAAAGATAAAGTTCTCTACGTCCCGTGTTGGCTCAAAGCGTGGCGATATGAAGCAATGGTGAACATGGGATGACATTGCAGCTTTTACCTGATCCATGGGGGGGCCCCAGGGCACTTCATGGCTCTGCAGCACAGGGAGCTGCCCTGGGAGGTACAGCTACGCTAGATCAAGGGGCCCATAACCTGGCCCTAAGCGTGGATAGTGGGGTTCACTGCCTGGTGGTTTCCATGCTGCTGACTGGAACACACCAGCGGGGCCTGTGGCGTGCACTGACCCCGGGGAGATGGGACTGGAGCAGAGATCCTGCTCCTCCCCTGCTCTGCTGCCTCAGCTGGTGATGCTGCTTGGCTCCAGAGGGGTCCGGGGCAGGGCACCCACTGCTGGAGGTTTCCTCTCGAGCAGGCAGCGTGCTGAGAGTCCACAGCCTCTGCTCAGAGCCCTGACCCTGCACCAGCTGCACAGAGCCCCAGAACCTTCCTGGGAGAGCCCCTGTGGCCAGGCCAATACAAGCAACCTGATGGTGCCTTCAGGAGAGGCCTTGGCAGGTTTTGGTGGGACATAGTCTGACATCTCTTTGACCCCCGCTCCAGCTGAGCATTCCTGGGCTGTGTACATGGGGTGTGGGACACAACTCTAGTCACATCTCCATTTTCCAGAGCCTGATGGCAATGGATCCCTGCCAGGAACCCGACCCTTTGCAGCCCTGGCGGACAGGGGTCCATGTTCCCAGGTTGTTCCTCAGACAGATTTCTCTTCATTTTGCTTTCCAAACTAATTTGCTTGCCTTTTCCTGAGCATTCAGGCCAGTCTTTAGCAGGACATCTTGTCAGGTCTCCTTTCCATGCAGCCGTGTGATCTTTCCTTTCTTCTCCCTGGACACAGCCCAACAGGTTTTTCATTGCTCAAAGAAATTGGGTCCTGGCAAAATCTGCTTGGAGCCCAGGTCTGCCTTCATTTCTGATGACTCCCACAGCGAGAATTTCTGCAGTGGCTTCTTAATGGCCTCTGCTGGGCCTGCAGTGAGCCCTGGAGTAATGACTGCTACAAGGAGACCAGAGATGCAGCAGGACAGCAGGAATATTCTCCAGTCAGGAAACACTGGTCACCTCTCCCCAGGCACTGTCAGTGTAACCAAAAACTTGGTCATCCATGCTGCAGCCTCCAACCAGAAATTCCTGGAATGTACTGGCACCTCAGCCCAGGCTGGTCTGCAAAGTCTTGGGAGCAACAAGGCTGGCCCCTGATCACCTCCCCCTGTCACTAGCCCTGTTTCCAGAACTACACCAGTAATCCTCTTTTTCCCATTTTTCTGTGGGTCCTGCAGCTGGTCTTGCAGCCCTTCTCTGATCTCCATGTTTCACACAGGGACCAACAAATCAGAAGCTCCCTTTCCACCGTGATCTCCTGCATTCACTCAAAATTTGCCACTTTCATGAATGCCACTGTCCCTGAGAAAGGCAGGCAGCACACCAGGCACCTGCCACCCCTGACCCGGAGAAGCTCTGGTTTCCCAGTGTCCAGCACTCCCTTCTGAGCCCAAATAGCACCATGAACAAGCAGAGCTGTGCTGGGTGGAACAGCAGCTCCAGGCTGAGAGTGGCTGCAGACAGCCCCACGACGAGGCCAGCACATGGGGCACTCCAGGGCTGGTCAGCACAGCCTGAGAGCTGGGCTCAGGGTGTTGCTGGAGGTGCAGACCCGTGCAGTGGTGCCTGGATGGCACACGGGGCTGGCACAGACTCTGAGGGCAAAGCCATACCCCAAACCAAGAGCTCAGATGGGCAGGTCAGTCTCTCTGATGCTGAGCAGGTCCTCTGTGTCCTCAGGGGCTGTGATCTAACCGTTGAAGAGGTCAAGATCTTGCTTGCTTCCTCCCCAGGGCCCAGGCTGCCTTTGGAGAGGCTGGGGAGGGGGCCCATGGTGCAACTTCATGGTGTGAAAAGAGTCAGCAAATCAGTGATCAGAGGAGAGATTGGAGAGAAGAAGTGGAGGAAGACAGGAAAGCCCCAACAAGGCATCTTCCATCTGCAAGACCAGTCAGACCAGTCTGTCTGACTTTTTGAGAAAAGTTTCAAAGGAAAAAGAAAGAAGATGCAGTGGCACACCCCAAAGACAAAGTGACCTACTGGGATAGAGCAGGTGCCCCAGGCTGGAGAGTGCCCCGAGCATCTGCAGCAGCCCAGGGGCTGCCAGAGGACACCAAGACGTGGTAGATGCAGTGCAAGTATGGGGAAAGTCTGAGGACAGTCCCTCCTTCCCCATCTTTCAAGCTCTCAAAGGCTTTCCTGTGGGGTGGACAGGCTGAAGAGAAAATGCATCCTGTGCCTGGGAGCACCACATGGGGCAAAGAGCAGTGGAGGCATGACAGGGAGCAGCAAAACGGGATGCATGGGAACTACAGAAAAACAGAAAGTGGAATTCAAAAGAGGCAAGAGGAGGAATGAGAGACTGACAATGGCTCTCCCTGTATGAAGGGCATTGTGCTGGGAAGAGGCTTTGGAGAAAAACACTGTCCTGCTGCCACCCAGTGGGAAGCTGCTTTTGGAGACAGGAGGATCCCTCTGGCTGGTGGACATCAGTGGCTTACGACATCCTGGAATGCAGCAAGGATGAAACTTCTAGAAAATCACCACCAAAATCAGGAGTCTGTTGGTCAATGTGGCTTGTGCCAGCCTGCACCCCTTCTCCACTTGTTCCTGGGAGGTGAGGAAGAGCAGTCACAGGGACCCATTTCTCAGCTCAGCTCAGCCACCAGCTCCAACCACAAGAAGCATCAATGGCCACATCTCCTCAACAGTGGGAGACTGCCAGAAGTCCAGCAGCTGCAGATGGGGCCAGAAAGAGCAGGTCGGGATCCCTGCCTGTGACCCAGGAGGGAACAATACCGAATGGGTGCCTGCCCTGATGCTGCTGGAGACTTGGATGAACTCAGATTCTGCCCATCCAAAGGGGACCTCACTCTGCTCCAGGAGAGAGGACATGCTGGGACTCCACCCCATAGGACAGGAGGTGGTTTCTTGTCTTCCAGATTCTAGCCAAACAGCTTCCTTTGCTCTCCTTCTCTGCTTGCCTTCAACACTTGTTCAGTCCTGTGCCTCCACGTCGCAGGTCTGTGCTCTGTCCTCCCGTACCTCGGGGCCCTCCCCTGCCTCCCTCCCTGCTCCCGCTGGCCCTGAGAGCAGTTGCAAGGTCCCACACCAGCCTCTGCAGCAGCATGGGGTGTCAGGAAAGCAGCGTTTGGCGTGTGCTTCGATGGAGATGGGAATGGGCCGACAGCTCTACCGAGAGGGTCATTACAGACCTGGCTGCCCTGCCCCTCCTAAGCACTCATGAGCCCCTGATACCAATTCAGAAGCTGCTTTTCTGGGTGGGTTTGGCACTTCTGGGTCTGCCTGGCCCCGGGGTAGCTGCAGTGGGGCAGGTGCTTCCCTAAGCTGAGAGACTGGTCCTCTCATTGGGTGAGAAACTTGGGCAAGGCATTTGCAGAGCTCCAGGTTATCCTTCCCTTCATTTTGTAGTCGATTTACATGTAGGAGATTTTGACCATGGCAAAGCAAGTGAAATGAATAAAGTACAAAGTTCTGTCAGGTACTAGTCAGACACTGTTGATGCTTTAAGCATGTTAGCCATGTTACAATGGAAAGAAAAGGTGTTTTACATACAGAAATCTACATACATACAACAGCCCAAGACTTCTAGTTTTGTTGTTGTTGCTTAAACAAAGCTACAAGACAATGTTAAGAAACTGACCTTGGACTCTTTCTCCTCCAGAAGGGTCTCCAGCTTCTTTTGTGCAGCACGACCCTCGTGGTCGTCGCTGACTATCAGAATGACGTGGTTCCAGTTGAAGACTCTCATCATCTCAAACCAGACGTTGGCCTGGTGAGAGTAAGGTGGGACCGTGCGCAAAAAGGACAGGTGGATGCTCTGCAAGGAAGAACAAGAGCTCAACACAGACTGTGGGGGTGTCAGCCACATTTGCAGGGACAGGGCTGGGATCCCAAAGCCATTTTGGGGTGCACATCTTGAGCTAACCTCTGGGACCTGCATCCTTCCTTCTGGCTGGGAAACAAACCCTGGATATGATTTTGTAGCTCACTGTAGCTCTGGTTATACCAGAGCATGGCAAAGAGAGGTTTCTGCTTTGTGG
Source organism: Regulus satrapa (assembly GCA_013396955.1). Classification (NCBI taxonomy): domain Eukaryota; kingdom Metazoa; phylum Chordata; class Aves; order Passeriformes; family Regulidae; genus Regulus; species Regulus satrapa. The sequence continues at coordinate 85,815 of VWZN01005899.1, read as the reverse complement.
TCCATAAATGCACAGAGAAGAAAAGCCTATCGAGCCATGAATGACCAGCAGTGTTCAGTGCAAATATAGTCTTGCCTCTTGACCTTTTAAATAATTACCAGAAAATGGACATAAAAAAGCAAAAGAATTCCCTTCAGAAGGCAAGAGGCAGGTACAGGCATTTATCATTTGCCATGGGAGAAGTTCAGAAAGGCAGTTTTATAACATGGTTCCCTGGCTGTTTCTAGGTCAGCCTGTTCTGCAGCAGCAGGCAGAGGAGGCAGCTCTGGACCCGTGCCCCAGCAAACCTCTCTGATTCAGTTAAAAACATTGTTATGGTTGGATGATTGTGCAATAGCGATTCCAGCCTAATTAACTACAGCTCTCTTAGGGGAGCAATCAGACCAAAAGCTGGAGCTGACAGAGAGCTTTCAAACAAATGCGGCTTGTCCAAAAAGCCCTGGAGTCAAATATTAGGGAGTGAAAGTGCTCATGCTCAGGATGGAGCCTACTTGACAGCCCAGCTTGAGGGAGGCAGGAGCCAGAACTGGAGAGGACAAAAATAAAGCACCATACTATTTCTTCCTCTAAGGCTGAGATGGTTGTCTGTACAAAACAGGGCTTGTCCAGGCCTGCTCCTCCAGAGACCAGACCCAGCATGGGTCAGAAATGTCTCAGATGGGCCAAAGTAATGCACCCTGGAAAGGAAAGGGCATGATGTCCCCCATGGACGCACACAGGAGGGTCAGACACACCAAATAAATCCTCTTCCTCACACTCAGCTATAATGTCAAACCAGGGCTCCCTGCACAGGGTCAGCAGGACCCTGCTCCTGCCCCAGCCCAACACACGGGAACGGGGGAGCTGCAAAGCCACCACAACACTGAGAACATTTCCTGAATATGGAACACTGAGAAGAAAGGTGGATGTTTAATCAGAGGAGGAAACAAACCAGGAGAGCCCCAGCGAGACTCTCAGAGTATGACTGATACAAACATCACAGTTCCAGGAAGAGCAGCTCACCCCACAAAACCACCCATGGGACTGGGAAAAAACCCCACAGGGACAAATAATGGAAAGACAACCATGGTGTCCACACTAACACAGTGTCCAGTATCCCTTTGCAGTCAGCAGAGATGCCCAGGAATTTCCAGGTCCAGCTGCACAGCCTGGGCCTGGCAAGGGGACACAGCATCTGGGGCTAAGCATTTTTAATTTTTAACCCCTTAGCATTTTTAATTACTTTAAGGAAATCCAAGGAAAGTGAAACTGGAAATGGGAAAAAAAAATCAGAAAAGAGAAAAGGGCTGAAAAAATAACTGAAATTTCAATATTAAAAATAAATTGGAGAAAGGTTAAAACATTAAAATTCCATAAAATTCTTTTAATCCCTTTTTAAAATGAAAAAAAAATCTTTTAGATTTCCATATATTGCATCAAATTACTTTCTAGTTTCCCAACCAGCTTGCAAAAAATGGTGTTTAAACAAATCATGGCTTTCTCAAGTATTGTAAATACATATCACTGGGTTCAGAGGAAAAAAATATTGCAAGGTTGGTGAGGGGTGACTTGGTTCAACAGTTTAGGCAAATTTTCTTTCTGAGGTGGTGTCAAAAGGACCATGGACAGACTCTGGTGGTATCTCTGCCCCTGGATCCCCGAACTGTGATTTTCAAATAGAATAATGAAGAAAAAAATCATATCAAGGGCTGAGCTGAGATCCCAGGATGAGCACTAATGGTCTGTGTGCAGCTTTTGTAGCACCTGTGACTCCTGAGCATCTCTGCAAGGGCCAAAGATTGGCAGAAAAATGCCAGAGTCTCCCAGAGGTTCACTTGTCCAGCTTGTGCTGTGCAGAGACAGGTGAGAATCCAGTTTGGTGTGATTTGACACCCCCCATCCCACACAGTGACGTCCCAAAGGTCCCTGTCAGAGCCCTCTGAAACCCAGCACAGAGCTCTCCTGGGCATGGGCACATGGGCTGCACTGCAGAGCGTGGGGATGCAGTGATTTATGCACCTAATTAGCCCCTGTTTTTGGCAACTAACTATTAAAAAAGACCTGTGATTTTTAGCACAACTTCTGTAGACAACCAGCAGAGTGTGTGGGCTCACTCAGCTGCACCAGCTCTGCCCCTGATGTGCTGCTCCAGGCACTTGATTTCGGGGCTGTCAAGGGTCATTCCTCCCTCCCTTGGATCAGGTACACACCAAAAACTGCTCCTCATTACAAATCCACCTTGAAGGATGTTTTGTAGGATACTCGCCCCTTGCTCTCCTTTGAGTGTGCCTGGTGCTGATCATGGTGCTGATCATGGGACCATGGGAATGGCTCGCATCAACCCCAGCCAGCTGCAAACCTCCCTACAGCCCACTCTGCCTGAGGGCTCAGCCCTGCACTCCCTCACTTCATTCTAGCCCTGCAAAAAGGCAGCAAATAGAGGCTGGGGGAAAATCCAGGTGCCCAAGCTCAGCAGGAACCCAGGGGGCTGGAGCCAAGAAGCACCAAAGTGAACATGGTTGGGAGGCTGGGGATATTTTCTGTGAGGGAGGTGAGGCCCTGGCACAGGGTGCCCAGAGCAGCTGTGGCTGGCCCTAGATCCCTGGCTGTGTCCCAGGCCAGGCTGGACACTGGGGCTGGGACAGTGGAAGATGTCCCTGCCATGGCAGAGGTGGAATTGATGTGCTTTAATGTCCTTTCCAACCCAAATCAGTCTGGGATTCTGTGATGATTCTGTGTGGGGTCAGGACTTCAGAACTGCAAATATTTGATGCAAGTGCACACAAAGAAGAGCTGTTTGAGTAGATCATGTGTGTGTGGAAGCACAGACTGTGCATGCACAGCTGTGAGTGAGCATGCATCTGCAGAAAGCACGGGAGCGCATCCAGCCCTACAGGAAACGTGCCTGGGTGCTGGAATCCTGTGCACAGCCTGCACCAGGCCATGCCATGCCTGGGGGAGAGCACTGGGGGTGCCTTTGCATGAAGATTTTATCCACAGGTTAAAGGCCATGGCTGGGGGCCACCAGGCAGTGCCTGTGTGTCACAGCAGGGCCATGAGTACAGCGCCATGAGTGAAGGGTTAGTTACCTTCTTCTCTCCTGCCCAGGGGCTCACCCCAGCTCAGAGCCCATGGCTGGGGGAGTGACTTTTCCTGAATGGAAGCTCTCCAATTGCAGAATGTCTAAACTGCTCCTGAAGAGAGTAATGTGCTTTTGCTTCATTACCTATGGCAGTGTGGTTAGACCCCTTCTAGTAATCCCAGCTGAGCCGCCTGGGAGATTTCTGAGAGATCCCAACCTGTAAAGTTCCTGAAAATTTCTTAAAATTCACCAGCTGGGTGAGAAACAAGTGTTGGCCAGTGTCTCATGGAAGGAGCCTGCCCACTGCCTCACAGGACAACTGTAGATGTGGGAGGGAGCTGAGATAATGCTGAGATAGCTCAGATGAGTGCAGGGAAGGATTTTGGGGGCAGAGGGATGGGGAGCTCAGACTGAAGTGCACTCTCTGACTTTCCCTGCCATGCACAGAGGAAGGGCTGGGGCAGCCTCTGGGGCAGAGCCGCTGTGGCGTGGTGGGGCTGCTCTGTCCTGCTCCCAGCCGCAATCTGAGAGCCTGTGGGGATCTGCTGGCATGTGGGGGCTCCAACAGGCCATCTCTCCACTACCCTGGTCTGCTCTTGCACATTTCAGGCTGCCCTGCCCTGGGTTCTCCTGCCCTACTGAGGGCTGTGCTCCCCACTCCCAGGGCAAACATCTCTGTGCTGCACCAAGCAGCCTCTCCAGTCATCACTTGTGGGTGCCAGTGAAGAACTACTGACCCTGACCTTGGTCAACAAAAACCACTTTTCTCTCCACTTTCACCTTCCCACACTAACAGGGCTCCTGCTGAGCATCAACTGCCAGTGAGACCAGTAATAAATCAGAAAACCCTCTTCAGTGAACAAGCCTTGTGAGGGCCTGGAGTGGTTCCACTGAGAGCAGGAACCAGAGGGAAAAACCATCCCCTGACTGGAGAGAGAGAGAGACAGACCTCACTTCAACTACCAGGGCAAGCTGCTGGAACTGAAAAAGCTCTCCAATTGCAGCATGTCTAAACTCAATTTTTCTGCTCTTCCAGCAGCAGAGCAGGTCTCTTATTTATTAATTTATCACCCTGATCTCCTGCTGCGGGGTGGTGAGGGGCTCAGCACCTCTGTGCACCCAGGGTATCCCTCCAGCCCCACACATAGGAGGGGTCCCACCTGGGGGTGTGAACAGGACAGACCTTCCTGCCTCCTGAGCTGTGCATTTCCCCAGGCTCTGCTCTCCGTGTCATCTCACATTTTTCTTGGTGCCAAAATGTCAATGTCATCTTGTTTTTTTTCAGCTGAGATGCAGAGGAGATATAAACACCCCCAATGGCCCGTGGGGCACAGGAGCACTAAGGGGCCCAGCATGGGAAAGTCAGAGGGTGATTTTTGAAATGCTCAGTCCATGAAATTTCTCTCTCCATAGCGATGGACACCACAGTGATGGGACCCACTCTGCTGCCTTTACCTTGAGAGTCCCTCTCTCCTCCAGTTCCCTGCTGACCTCACTCAGGGGTCACTAGGATTCCAGACAGGCAGGACTGTGGTGAGTGGTGTGAGAGTCTCAGTGAAGCCAACATGCTCTGCCTGATAACTGCAATATTATTTTGATAACTGCAATGTTATTTCTCGGACAAATAGTTAGTTGGACACTGTGAGCAGTAAAACTCACTTCCCTTGAGTATCTTTGCTGAAAGATTGGTCGCAGCTCATGGACCACTGTGCTTGACTGGAGATGCTCTGAGTGCATCAAAAGGTACTGGGCAAACCTGTCCATGCTGAGGTCCACACTTTTCCTCCCCCTGGTAGCCTTGAGAGCACCATAATTAACCCAACTTCAGCCTGCTGTGGAATTCAGCTAAAATTGTCTGATGCCTCCAAAACCAATTAGGGGCGTACATACAAAGTGATCTTACAAGCTTGTTTCCATAGAAACTAAACTGAAATATATAATTTCCTGAATTAAAACAAAAAAGAAGGCAAGCTGATCACTGGAAACCAAAAAGGGAACAGCTGAATGTTCCTGTGTCACGAGCCAGCCTGTCCTGCATGGGGTGGGCAGAACCTTCCACTGTCCTATCCCACAGCCCTACACCCCTCTGTCCCCCACTCCACTCCCACCTTTGCTGTCTCCTCCACTGTCCAAACATACTTTGCTCCTCTACCCAGTCCCTACCTTTGCCTCATCTCCTGCCTGCAACTCCCTGTTCTTCAGAGAGCTCCAAACCTTGGTGGGCAGGAGGCTGAGCATGATGCCAGCCAGGCAGGAGTGCTCTCAGGGGTTGGCAGCCTGGGCTTCCTGCCCCGTCTCTGCCAGGCAAGTGTACCCCACAGCCCTGAATCTGCTCAACACCCCAAATATTCCATGCACAGCATCTCCCTGCCAGGAGTCACTGGGTCACCACTGCGGCCATGGCTCTCTCCTCCAGCCCTGAAGTGAGCCAGGTGGGGTTTATGAGGCTGCTTTGCAGAAAACATGTTTTTAAAAGGAAAGGACTGGCAGAAGCAGAGGACAGAGCCAGCCCCCTGGGGTGAGCACTCCAGGCCAGCGAGGCTGGACAGCGCAGGTGCTGTGGGCAGAGATGGCGTTGCTGGACACAGCCCTGCAAGAGGGAGCAGAGATGAGGGCAGGGTCCCCTCTCCCTGCCATCATGTGTCCTGTGACAAGAACCCTCTCAGTGACATTTCTGTCAGATCTATCTCCTCCTCAGAGCAGCAAGAAGCAAATCTCCCCGTAACACCTCCTGCCGGCTCTGCCAGCTCTGTTGCCATCCCTTTCTATCCAGCCATGCCTGGTGGGACCCTGCCAGGGTGTGTAGGTCCCCAGCCCTGCCAGCCACCATCACTGTCACTGCTCTGGTCTTGGCTTGCTGACCACCCTGCCATGGCTTCCCTAGTGGGAGATGCCAAAACCTGCTGCTGCTCCAGCCAAGCTGGTGCTGCTCTGGGAGCCTCTGCTCCTCCTCCTGCAATTTGACTTTTTTTTAGCATGTAGGTGGAGTGACTATTTTTGCACTGAACATTTACATTTGTGAATATTCACATTTTCCAAGCAAAAGCCAATTAGTGCTTTGAAGCAGGCTTGATCTCACCCACTGAGCTCGTGTGCCTGGATGATATCCTGCAATGGCACTTGGAAGACCTGGCTCTGCTCAGCTCCTCATTTTGCCTTTACTAAAGCTTTAGGTGTTTGCCAAACAGGCTGTGAGCTGAGGGCCAGGGCAGCACCTCATTGCCCAGGCATGTGGCAGGACCTCATTCAGCCTGGAAGTCTCCATTGTCCCACAGGGGCAGCTGAGACACTGGAATCTGAACCTCTGTATGAGTGCTGACCAGACTGAATGTCATGTGAATTCTCAGGACATTCTGTGATCTCCCCTACCAATATCCCACACACCCAGAAAAGTGAATGCAACCAAACAACCTCTGAGCCCCAAGGAGATCCTGCATAATGTACAGGCTCTAACAGGATCTCCTGCCCCTCCCCAGGCCCCCAGAGCCCCCAGGACCCTCTGGCTGCCAGCAGTGAGCAGGGCAGGAGCCAGCTCATGCCTTTGCCATGGCTGGAGAGCAGTGAGCCCAGCAGCCTGGCAGAGCAGCTCTGCAGAAATCATCCAGCACTATGTAGGTCAACACTGGCAGCTGCAAAAAAATTATGTACCCTGGAATACAGGAGAGAGAGAGAGAGAGAGAGAGAGAGAGGGAGGGAGAGGGAGGGAGAGAGCTGCAGGCTGGGCTGGAGAGGGTGGATGGACAGACACAGAGAGTGTAGACATCATTAACCCTCCTGATGGGCACTCTTGATTTACAACACATGTATGAGGAACCAGACCAGAAGCATGCATCAGTTACCTTATCAGAATATATAGACATGCGTGTTGTCAGACCAATGACAGGGATCCTGTAGAAGCCAGCTGTGTATGATACAGGTGTTGGTGTTAGGTGATCGTTGGGAGCAGGAGGGTGACTAACTAATATTGCATAGACCTGTAGGACAGGATACATGACACAAACATTATTTCACGGGAGCGCATCAGCCATCGAATGTGATTTTTTTTTTCCCTTTTATTTTCTGCAGTGCTTAACAACCCCATGATAGCATAATGATGGTACTGAAAAGACTGAGAATGGGGAAGCAAGGGCTGGGTGCTGGGAGGCAGGGGTGCTGTGCCACAGCTGGAGGTGATGGCTCTGCTCAGGGTTATGTCCTAATGGAATGCTGTGCCCAACCGCTCCGCTCGCTAAACTAATAACTTCCATGGCTTACAGATTAAAGGGAAGCATCTCCCTTCCAGTCACACTGTGTAATGCGATTTCTTTAACCACACATTTAATACTCGGTTGTAATTCCCCTCTGAGGACTATTACGAACAAAGTGGTCAGCTGGGACTGTGGCGGGAGCGGGAGCGTGGAGCCAGGGAGCGAATCAGCCATCTGGCCCCGGGCACACGGGAATGGCAGAGCCAGGAGGGCGGGGGCAGGAGCCGGGATCTGCCCTCAGCCGAGTATCTGGGCTACACCAAAATGGGGAAGGAGGATCTCGGCAAAATTCCACTGTTACAGTAGAGCTGGGATTTTAGTCACCAGCAGGATTCTACTTTGAGTGAAAAGGAGAGGAAGGAGCTAGGTAATCCCTGGGGATCCTTTATTACACCAGTGCTCTTTCACAGCACAGGGAGTGTCCCCAGCTGGTGACAGTTCTCCAGCTAGGGCGAATCAGTGCAAGGACTTTGATGTCTGGAGGAAATAACTCTTCCTTCTCCAAGCATCTGCCCAAGCCCCAGGATGTGCTCGGGCTGGAGGGACAGATTGCCAGGACAGGAGAGAAGGATGAAGCCTGCCTGGGGAAGGGGTCCTGGGGTCTGGGGGGAAGACGGATCCTGCTTGGCATTGGGAGCATGATTTGAGTGTGATTGGGGGTGAACTGAGGGTGCAAAGGCAGCTGGGGCAGGGACTGGAGACCCTACGTGGGAGTAGGGAGAAATTGCTAGAGAAGAGGTGGGGAAGATCCAGGGGATGCAGGAGGTTGGGATGCCCTGGGCAGAGGTGCCCGGTGCTGACACAGGGGGTGAAGATCTGAACCCGGCAGGGCTGGGGCAGGGCGCTGGGACAGGAGCAGGCTGGGGGGCGGCGGCCGGGCTGTGCGGGGCTCGGGCTGTGCCGTGGCGCACGGCAGCCGCCGGCAGGAGCCATTTTGCGTGCCGGGCTGCCAGCCCCTCCTCTGCCNAGCTATCCTCCGCCTCCACACCGGGCAGCTGCGCTGCAAAGGCGTCAGCTCCGCTCCGCGCCGCCCCTCCAGCCCCCTGCCCTCGCTGGCTGTGTGTGCCCGGCTGAATTCGCGCATTTCTCTGCGCCTTGCTGTGGGTGAGGCTCCGCGCCGGGGGCGTTCATGCAATTCGGGTGCGCGTTTGCACCGGCGCACGGGCCCAGCGGAGCTTCGGCAGGTGCGGGGGTGTGCCGCAGGAGAGGCTGGGTCTGTACCTGCCTGTCCGCCCCACGACGGCCCCGACTGACGGGCTGGGGGTGGTTAGCCGGGCTCTGCACCCCGAGCACACGCAGGGGAGGCGAAGAGGCCGGGCCACGGGCTGCCCGGGGCGCCCCAGGCTGCACCCTCAGGTGCGCTGAGAGTAAGCCGTGGACAGGAGCGAGGATCCTTCTGTGCTCATGTGCACAGTCACACGCAGCACGCACCGAGTCTGTGCGCGTGTGCACGCTGTGTGTGTCTGCGTGTGTGTGCACCCTGGCTCTGTGGTCTGTGGACACTGTGCCTGTGCGTCTGCAACCCCAGCCACGTGTGACCGTGTCCCAGGTGTGCGTGTGGCTATAGGTGTGCCAGGTCCCTGCACACAGATGTGTGTGTCCATGTGTCACAGCAGCTGCGTGCGCTGGCACAGGTGCAAACACATGTTGTGTGTGAGCCCGTTTTTGGGCAGTGCACAGCAGCCTGTTTTGCACAGCAGTGCACATGGCGTGTGCTTGTGCACATGAACTGTGTGGGTGTGCACATGAAGTGTACATGTAATCTGTGTGCTCATGAAGTGTGTGTGTGTGTGTGTGTGTGTGTGCACACATGTAATCTGCGTGCTCATGAAGTGTGTCTGCACATGAAGTGCAGTCTGAGCATTCCCAGAGTGTGTGAGTGCACACTCTGTGTGCATGCACGGTGTGTACATGTCACCCCAGTTTAAGGATGCCTGTGTGTGCTCCCACCTAGCTCTGTGTGTGTCCCTGGTGCGTCTGTGTGTGGTGTAGGTATACATGCATGTTGCTGTGTGCATGCAGAGCGTTGGGTGCACCTGCATGTGCACCCACTCAGCACATGGGGGCCTGTGTGTGCCCAGCATGTGTGTGTGAGCCTGTGTGTGCCCTGGCATGTGTGAGTCTGTGCGTGCCTGGGCTTTGCGTGTGAGTCCATGTGTGCGCAGGAGCTGTGTGTATGAGCCTGGGTGTGCTCAGGGTGTGTGTGTAAATCTGTGTGTGCCTGAGCTTCGTATGTGAGTCTGCGTGTGCTCAAGGGCTGTGTCTGTATTAGTTTATATGTGCTCAGGCTTCATGTGTGAGTCTATGCCTGCCTGGGCTTCGTGTGTGAACCCATGTGTGCCCTGGTGTGTGTGCTTGTGTGCATCCCAGAGTGTGTGTGTGATGCCCTGTGTGCCCTGAGGGTTGTGTGTGTGCCTGTGTGTGCCCCAGGGCTGTTCCCTGTGTGCCACAGGGTGCTGGTGTGAACCCTTGTGTGCCCTGTGGGTGTGTGGACGCCCATGTGGACCCTGGGGTGCGTGTGTGAGCCCGTGTATGCTCTGAGGTGTGTGCGAGACCTTGCGTGACTCGGATGGGGGTTGCAGGTGGCCATGCGTGCCGGGGGCTGTGCCCTGGTGTCCGTGTGTGCCCCAGAGCGTCCGTGCGTGTCCGTGTGTGCCCCAGGGCGTCCGTGCGTGCCGGGGCTGCGTGCGGGTGCCCGGGTGTACCCGGGGGGGCGCGGAGCGCGCAGCCGGCCGCGCTTACATAAAGGCTGCAATGCGGGCAGCGCGCCCCGGGACCGGG
>VWZN01005899.1:0-66405 GCA_013396955.1 Regulus satrapa | reverse complement strand
ACAAAGTGAATCACCTGCAGGATCTACAGTTACCTCACCAACACCTTGTCATGCTCAGTTTATGTAATTCAGGAAAATGTTTATGTCCCAGCTTCCTCCTTTCCCGTGTCCCAGCTGCCTTGGGACAGTCCCCTGCAGGTCACTGCCCAGCACTCCTGGGAAGTCTGGAATGACAAGGAAATCTCTGCATTGCATTTGATTTTCCCTACTTGCATGGGATGAGCTTCATCCCAACATTGCCCATCCTTGGGCCACCCGAGAGAGCAGGGAGACACAGGACAGAGCCCCATCCCCGTGTGTCTGAGGAGGTCCTGCTTTGCTCAACAAGGTCCTGGTGCTGCTGTCACCACCACCCTTGGGAACCCTCACCACCCTGTGGTGGGCACATTGTATCCACCTGTGTCTGCTTCTGTCTCAGACACCCCGGACTTCTGGGCAGCCTTCCTACACCGAGGGCTGTTGGAGTCCTGTTCCCTGCTCCAACCCAGCTCTGGGGAAGCAGAGGTGTCCACAGACCCCACCAGTCGTGCCCTGAATAACCTTCAATGCTCCCCTGGTGCTGGTGGGTGCTTCACCAGGGGATGCACCCCTGAGGATGCCTGGCCCTCCTGCTTGCCCCTGTAAGTGTACAAGAGGTGTGCAAGACATTTTAAACATCCTAGGAGAAGGATGTTGAAGATATCTTGGGGAAAAGGGCAGAACAAAAAGGGTGAGTGCTTGTAAAGACTGCCAACCAATTCTTGGACTCCATGGCATGGAAGCTGCCGTTGAGTTTATGCATCAATACCTCAGGGCTCCCCTTCTCTCCCATTAGTCTTTGTGTCCTCCCTCCTGCTTGTCTGAGCTGTGCCCACTCATAAATTCCCTCAAACTTGGAAAAGGGGTCAGATATGAGCTTAAAAGGAAAGTGTTAGACTGAGACACAGCCTGGCCAGGTGGTGGTTTAGTGACCACCAGTGGATGGGTAAAGTCACCTCCTGAATGTCAGCACTTCAGGCGGGCTCTGTTTGTGCCACTCCTGGATTCTGACCCCCCCTGCCCTTGGTGTCCCCTCCCTGCTCCCTGCAGTGGGAGGGGGTCAGCAGCATCCCCACCTTGCATGGACCAGCTGTGCAGGTCAGATGAGATGTGGCTCTGAGCAACCTGATCCAGCTGAAGATGTTCCTGCTCAGGGCAGGAGAACTGGACTAGATCGGCTTTAAAATACCTTCCCAAGCCCAACTATTTTACGATTCTATGCTTTTCTGCTGTTCCCAATTACATTCCTAATTATTCTTGAAGAGAGGCTATTATACCTGAAAGCTCATCCACTTCTTTTCCAGCTGTATTGGCTCATCTAAAAGAAATTATTATTGTTCTCCATGGGCCTTGCTTTTTTAAATCCACTTAGATCATGCCTACAAAAGCATTAATGCTTATTATTCCTAACATGCGTTTGTCTGGTGGAACAGTGAGCAGATGCAGCCACAGAGCAAGAGGAGGAAGGCTCAGATCTCTTTCCAAGCACCAATTAACAGCCAATGCTCTCCTGTGGGTCTGTGCCATGTGCAGATACTGCTGTGGGCCTGACAGACATGGAGAGATTTGCAAAGCTTCTTCTGCAGGGGTTCACAGACTCTGTGTTCCCAGCAAGTGCCCAGAACTGCCTGGTGGCCCTGAGGATCTTGAAGCCCCCTGTGCTATTCTTGCTACCATTGCTATTTGCTTTCCATAAAGCAAATAAACTAATTAAATAGGAAAATGATAAATAAAAATTAAAATTTAAAAAAAAAAAAACAAACAAACAAACAAAAAAACAACCAAAACTGTGGTTGTTAGTGCTCTGATACTCACTTGCAACATTTCTCAGTATATCCCAGGGCAGAATAACTTCCTCCCAAGTGGAGATCACAAGCCAGAGCAAAGACCTGCCTCTCCTCTTGCTCTGGTGGCTCCAGATTGCACAGGCTGGAGGCAAAAGCAGCACTCAGGAGTCCTAGGTGAGCTTTTTGGGCAGCCCAGCAGGGGGTTGGCCATGGGCACCACTTCCAATCTTCAAGGCAGAAAAGTGCCAGGCTCCTTTGTAAAGAGAAGCTCTAGAGGTGGGACCTTCTTGGAATAAAATCATCTTACACTGGCAGGGATGCTCCTGAGACCTGCGTCTGGGGCTCCAAGGGCTCTGCTCTTCCCACACGGCTGCTGCTCCTGCTGAGCCGACATCTCCCACAGGCAGAAACACTCTCCCTGCCTTTCCCCTTTCGTCCAGAAACTCACACTAGCAGAGGTGTGTTAGAGACGGAAAAAAATGCTGATGCTTCAGAGTGAATCCCTGTCACCTGGGCAGGGAAAGGTGATTCCTGGTGCCTCCACTGCCCCTGATGCCAGCAGATGTGGCCGAGCCTCCCAGAAAGGCTGAGGGACACCAGTGCCAGAGCACTGGGAAAGGAGGGATCTCCAGACCCTGGGGTACAACTTGTTTCTGCCAGACTTCAGAAATAATCCTTCCCAGGTTTGAAGGATCAGAAGGTTTGCAGGACTTCCTTTTCTTGGCCCAGACCACTCCAATTAAGGAAATTGGTTTTGGGAGGAAGAGCTCACACTGTGTCACTTGTTGTCAGGGTGGCTGCCAGGAAAATGTGTGCTGAGCTCAGCTCCCAAAGTTCAGTGTCCCCCATTTCTCACTACCTGAGCTGCTGTGACAGCAGCCACTGTAACAATCAGAGCTCACAAGGAATAAACTCTGAATGCAGAGTGCACCACCTGAAGCACGGAAGGGCAGACCTGACCTTTGACTCAGTGGCCACACCTGTGAAGAGCCCCAGGAGCGCACCTGGCAGTGATGCAGTTCCTCAGGAGCACTGATTGAGGGCAGGCTGGGGCAGCCATCCAGATGTGGTAGGAGCACAGCTGGCTGAAGCAGAGCTGTGCACTCCCATGGCTGCAGCCCAGGTGCTGCCTGGCCCTGTTCTCTCGGGTCAGTGCTCAGCTAATATGGTGCTGCCCTGGGGCTGGGGAGGAAGAGATGGATCCCAGAACTGAGCAGGGACAGATCCCAGTGGGACAACCCTCACGTTCCTGCAGGGAGCACCAGCAATCAGGCCCAGCAATGGAGAAAAGCCACCCAGTCTGGAGCTGGGGGCTTCCCTCACCTCACCAGAAAACTCCTTTTTGCCCAGGAGTGTCACTGGCTCCCAGCCTCTGCCTGGGCCTGCCTGAGGCAGGGATTTGCTGCTGAGTTACAGCCTGAATGGCTCGTGGGGCTCAAGAGCAAAGGGATAAAGGGCCTCTCCTCCTGGCTCCCCTTCCCAAAGATTCCTGGGCTGTAGAAGCCGTGGCTCTTCTCTGCCCCTCTGGCTTGGGGAAGGAACAGAGATTTCTCTAAATGCTCTTCTCTGAGTCTCTCTCCCTGAGCAGGGCAAGCATCCTAAATTTCTAAATATTTTTGGGAAGGTGCTTCTTATTCAGCAGCCCAAACAGGATCCAGGGGCTCAAAAAACAGGGCTGAGGGTCAAAACCATAATGGCTTGGAGATGACTGTGCAAAATTATTCTCCCCCTGCCTGGACCGAGGTGATGCCTCTCCTCACAGATATTTCTGTGCTCCTGCAGCCTCTGTGGGGCAGAGTGCTCCAGGGGGAAGGGCTCTGTCTGGGATGGCTCCTGAAGCTGACACGGTGGCCAGCACAGCAGGGCATCTGCCAGCCCAGTTCTGTGTGGTCCCTTCTGCAGTCACCTCCTGCCCCCAGCCTGCCAGGACCTGCTGCCCTCTGTCCCTGCTGTGCCTGCCTGGCTCTGGCAGCTGCCTGGTGCCATCTCGTGGTTAAATCACTCCTCCGGAGCATCTCTCTTTCAGTCCTGACTCCGATCTTCCCCTAGAGAGGAGCGAAACCCTCCGGGAGTGATTTTTAGCGGATTTTCCCGTGTCTTTTCCAGCCTGTGGGTGGGGAAAGTCGGTCGGAGCGCCCTTCCCGACCCTGCTGCCCTGGGGGTGCTGCTTGAACACAGCCCCCCCTCCCGTTCCCCCAGAATATCCCCCGTGTTCTGCTCCAGGATGGCCAGGCTGGACCCTCCTGCCCTCCCCCGGCCAGCCCCTCCTTCCAGGGCAGCTCCGAGGAGAGGATGGAAGATGCAGCAGCATTTCGCGTACTGGCAAAGGTGAACATCCCCCAAACCCACGGAGAGCATCCAAAGAGAGGGGAGGGCCCCGTGTGTCCCCATTGAAAATTGCTTCATTAAGGGAAAGTTGTCCTGTCATAACTCCCCGTCCACCCCTTCCCTGTTTCATGCAGAACCCAGATTTTCCTTCTGGGTCGTTCCAGGCCCCAGTGCTGCACAGGAGCTGGAGCACAGGATGCCAGTGCTCTTTGCATGTCAGGTGGTAACTGGGAGGGTTATTTTATAACTAAATACGGGGATGTATGTGAGGAGCTTTCCCTAACCCCAGCCAAAAGTTCCCTTCAAGCCTTAAAAGGAGAAAAAATTCCCTACTGAGAACCTGTTCTGTTGTGTTAATTCCCCTCCCGATTCTGACAGTCCCACACCTCCCGCACTCTGCAGGCAGGGTTACAAAAGCACATTTTAAACTCAGAGCCATCCCTTGCATCCCTTGGGGGTGGATCCTGAGGAGCCCCAGAAATGATTCGGTGCTCTGCAGTGACAGCTGACACCACATTAGTGCTGAAATGTGCCTCATGAGCAGAACAGTTTCTCAATGGGAATTTTATTCTCCTTTTAAGACTGGAATGGAGCTTTTGGTTAGAATTCAGGAAAGCTCCTCACACCTCCCTTGCTGTTTGGAGAGGGTTTGCATTGACTGTGTAGGAAGAACATCCTGAAGTTCACATGTAGCTATTACTTGATCTGACTGCACTGATCAGCTTAAATCACCAACCCATTTACCTTGAGTTTTGCCTTGGCTTGTGTTTCTTAGTTATTGTCCTGGGAAGCTCAACTCCAGTGGATTTGGATTGATGGTACAACAATGAAATATTCATTGATTAGCAGCACAAGTCATTCTTTGTACTGAGCAATCTATTTCTCCCAACTTTATGGGTAAGAAAAACAATTTATAGATCTCACCAAACAGCATTTTTTTTTTCCTCTGTGTTATTTTCAAAAAAAAAAAAAAAAAAAATTATGACTGTATTTTTTCCCCGTAGTCTGGAACAGCATTCAAATGAACATTTAGTTCCAGTTTGGAGCAATGATGTGTTTCACCAGAAAATGACAGAATATTCTGGACATATGCAAGCACTTGCCAAGATGTGTGATTTCATCTGAAATGGCTGAATTCGGAGCCCTGGCTGTCCAGAGGTATTAAAAGAACAAAATTGCAGCCACCTGCCTTACTCCACCCACCCAAAGGGGTCAGGGTGATTTAAAAGCCCTCTGTGCTCTTTGTTGGAGGAGGATTTTTGGGCAACTCAGCACGGGGTTTGCAGGGACCCAGAGCCAGGCAGAGCCCAGCTGGAGGGAACTGGGGAGGGGGACTGGAGCCTCAGGAGCGGCTGAGGGAGCTGAGCAGGGGCTCAGCCTGGAGCAGAGGAGGCTCAGGGGGCCCTGGTGATTCTGCACAGCTCCTGACAGGAGGGGACATCCAGGGGGTCGGGCTGTGCTCCAGAGAACAGGGACAGGAGGAGAGGGAACGGCTCAGGCTGGGCCAGGGGAGGGCAGGGTGGACACCAGGGAAAATTCCTTCACTGAGAGGGTGACCAGGACCTGGCACAGCTGCCCAGGCAGGGGTGGAGTCCCTGTCCCTGAAGGAATTCAAAAGCCAGGTGGATGGGGCACTTGGGGACATGGGGCAGTGGTGCCTCAGAAGGGCTGGTTGGACTCGATGGCATTTAAGGTCTCTTCCTACTTGAGTGAATCTGTCACTCAAGGATGTGCCCCCCGTCTGTGGGGGCACACAGGAAGCTCTCTTTAAGATTCAGTGAGATTCATGGCACCTGAGGCCCCGGGTTCTGTCACTCGGGGGTCGCAGGGATGGGCTCCTCCTGCCCCCTCTGATGTTCACAGACTGAAGGAGAATCTTCACTTCTCCCATTTTCCACCCCCCACACTTCAGCGTGAGGCTGAGCAAGAACGAAGCACTCTGCTTGGTGCTCCTTTCCACATTAGGGAAAAAAAAAAGTAATGAAGGCAACAGCCTTCCAATCCTGTAGGAGCTGCATTTTCTGACACTGGGTAAAAATAAATGCCAAAATTAATTTCTCTGGAAAGAATGAGCATCACATGATCCTACAATGTTACATCAGAGGATCACTTGAACTTGAGAGCAGTGATAGCTCTTTCTCATCTAGAGCTAAAAGCAGTTCCTTTCAGCTCATTGAACGTGGAGGAGGATCCATTGATTCAGCAGTCATTCAGTTGTTTGAAGGTTGAAGAGGCAGCAGAGCAGCCAAGCTGCACAAAACTCATACAAAACACCTGACTGAAATAAATCTGATTGGAACAAACTCTCTGCTGTGTCCTTTGTAGCTGCTGTCCTTCTTCAGCGCTCTGAAAGCTGGAGAAGTGCCACTACGAGTCTGTGCCACAAGAATCCCTCCCACAAAGACGGTTCACAGGGAGGTGACCCTCCAGGACAGGGTGACCATTCATCAGCCTCTTTTACCCAGTTCCCTCCTGCCCTGGGGTGTCCAGGGTGAATGGGATGCTCTGCTCTGGTACCACTGCCCAGACAGTGCCAGACCACCAGGAGTGGTTGTTCCATGGGCAAGCAGAGCTCTGAATGAGCACTTGGGAGCTTCCTTCCCGCTGGGGCACATCCACGCCTGGGTGCTCTCCTGCAGCCCAGTTCAGGGCCATTTTCCCCCAGTTAATTCATTCAGGGCCATTTTCCCCCAGTTAATTCATTCAGGGATATCTTCCCCCGGTTCACCCAGTCCAGGGCAGTGCCCCCAGTGCTGCTGGCACAGCTGTGATCCGGGAACACCCTCTGTGCCACACACCCAGCACACGGCATTTGTTCCCCCAGCACAGAGCATCAGCTCCTCGAGGGGAGAACAGATGTTCTGGGTGCTTAAAAAGAATCTGTTAATTTGCCGTGACTCACAACTGGAGTAATTTAAAAAAAGATTCCTGAGAACTGCAGCACTCAGCGTCAGGAGGCGTCCCAGCTCATCAATCACCCGAGAGGAAACGTGCAGTTATTTTGCTGTTAAATCTTCATAATCACCGTCACAGGCTGATAAATGTGCCGTGGAGAGCAAACAGCTGCTGCCTCCATCACCTCCCTGGAAATAAATCTGGGACCTGTTTTGTGGCGTGAGACAGGAGGGACCTTGGCCGTGGCCCTGGGGGAGCAGGAGCAGCCAAGGGCAGGGGCTCCTCCAGGAGAGCGATGGGAGGCAGCAGCAGGTTTGGAAGTGGGTAATCCTGGAGGTCCTTAGAAGATTTGTCTGTGCTTGGTGCTGAGCAGACACCGCTGGTTGCAAAATTTCCAGACACAAAAAGAGACCCATAATCCAAACCCCAAGGCACCACCTGCCTGACTGCATCCCAGCAGAGGAGAGGGGGAGAGGGAGGAATGGAATTATTAGGAGACACAAAAGTACAGGAGATGCAGCTCTGGGAGTGTGCAGAGGAGCTGTGAGCATCTGGGAGATTGATGGTTTAGTAATTTAAATTTTTCCTGTCTGTTTTCCAATGCAAACCCTTTCACACAGGTCTGTTCTGTCAATATTTTACTATTAAATGTCCTTTAAAATTAATCTCGTTCACAGTTTGTTCTTCTTCACTGTTTTGTGGGGTGTTCTTGCCAGGAGGAGGAGATCCTGGAACTGGTC
The DNA here is from genome assembly GCA_013396955.1 of Regulus satrapa. NCBI lineage: Eukaryota > Metazoa > Chordata > Aves > Passeriformes > Regulidae > Regulus > Regulus satrapa. The sequence continues at coordinate 58,637 of VWZN01005899.1, read as the reverse complement.
CATGCTCTCCTGCCTCAGGAGCCACGGGGAACCTCCAGAGAGGAACTTCGGGAGGGAGCAGGGGTTTTCAGCAGGAGCATTGTCCAACTTAGCAGCTGAGCCTCCCAGGGATCTGAGAGCTCTTACGAGTGTTAATGGCCCCGACCAGCCCCACCCTCCCCTGCGGTCCCCTGGCCCCTCAGCCCCTGTCCTGAGCGATGCTGCTCCCCCGGCTGCTCCGGGCTCTGCCCCGTCCCCGGGGAGCTGCCCAGCAGCTGCTGGGCCGTGTCTGACCCTGGATACCCTCTCCAAATCCGGGCTCCGAGCTGCACATTGACTCCCTCAGGACCTCAGCCCTGCCCCATCTCCACGAGCTTGCCCAGGGATCTGGCTCCTGGCCGAGCCTGGCCACGGCCCCTGGCCCTGCCCTGCCCATCCCACGGGGGAGCCCTGGGGCCCCCTCGGCTCCCAGCACATTCCTGAGGAGCAGCAGCGCGGCAGCTCCAGGGCAGAGCTGTTTCCTGGTGTGGGGGGCTCATGGGACACTGCTCGCCCAAACTCAAGGGGGCAGGGCCAGCCCACAGCCCCACACCTGGGCTGCTGCTCCCTGCTCCCACCCCGCTCCCACACACAGGATCTCGGCACGAACAAACATCAGTCCCTCCAGAGAAAACTCCGGATACCTCGAGCAGAGCCTGAATTTGGAGCTACCAGTCCTTTTATTGCTAAAGCTAAAGGAGTCTTGTCCTGTTAGGGCAGAAATCAGAGAACTGGGAAACAGCAGGATTAGCTTAAGCCGCTTCCATTCCCATTAGCAATCCTATTTATCCTTTTAAATGGCTCCAGCAGAAGGGACAAGTGAGTGCTGGAAGCTGCTGGCATGCCAGGGATCCCATCCTCTGATCTTCTGGGGCTGTTGGCTTCAAATTATCCACTTTACACATTTATATTTTCAAACAAATCCCAGCTCTTATCTAGTAGCACCTGAGGGCATCTGTTTACTGAAACCCCTTCTATGGCAAATCTCCTACAAAGTCTCAGCCTTTCTCACCACTAGATACTGATTACAGTGTTTATTATTTTGGTTTATTTTCACACTTGACCAGGAGCCAAGAGTTTATCCAATGGCCAGACCCATTGGCATTCCATGTCTTTGGCTTTTGCTTTTTCCCAAGTCACAAATTCCCTACAAATTCAATAATTCCTTAGCAAAGCTTTTTTTGCTTGTTTTTTTGGTGAGTGAGGGGCGAGTGCAAGGCTAGAAAACCCCAAAGGACATCAAAGCAAGTCAAAGAAAAGGATACACGGAGGGTGATGGACAACGGGATTTTCCAGCATAAGGCCTGGCCTCATCCTAAGAACCCTGGTCTCTGAACTTGTTTCCCATGGGACAAATCCTGATGGTCTCTGGTTCATTTGGAGGTGGGTCCTGGAGCCCTGAGAGCCTCAGCAAGTCCCAGTCCCAGCTCTCGGTGCCCCCTCACCAGCACATCCCTGCGATCCCCAGTCCCTGGCGCAGTCAGGACCCTGAGCCTGATCTCAGACCCCTTTGGGCTCTCAGCAGGAGCAGCTGCTCGTCCTGGGAGCCCAGAGCCCACCCAGCTCCACAGCCCCTGTTCCCAGGGTGAAATCAGTCCCAGCTGGATCCCTGAGCAGAACCTGGCACTGGCATGAGGCTGCCCAGCACAAACATCCTGAGCTGGGCTGAGCCTCCTGGTGGGGGGAACCCCAACCCCAAGGGACAGCCCCAAAGCGAGGGGCGAGGGGCCTTTGTGCTGCATCTTTCCAGAGAGACAGGAGCAGTTCATGGCCCTGGCAACTGAATGTGGGACACAGGATGCTCTGGGGAGCTCTGAGTGCCCCAGGATGTGGGATGTGGAGTTCTGCCGCCGAGTTCATATGGCTGTGAAATGCCAGAGGGCAGGGCTGGGTGGGATATTGGGATCCAGGAATTGTTCCCTGGCAGGGTGGGCAGGCCCTGGCCCAGGGTGCCCAGAGCAGCTGTGGCTGCCCCTGGATCCCTGGCAGTGCCCAAGGCCAGGCTGGGCACTGGGGCTGGAGCAGCCTGGGATGGTGGGAGGGGTCCCTGCCAAGGCAGGGGTGGGACTGGACGTCCCTTGCAGCTCAAACCATGATCCCATGATTCTGTGGGATCTATCAGCCACCACTGGGATCGAGCTCACTTCCATGGATGTTTTTCCCTCCTCACAATAGCACATCACCACTGGGGATGTCCCAGTCACAAGCTTGAAATAGAGAAAATCCCAGACACTTTTTTTTCCCCTAAAGGTTGTTTTATTGTAAAACCATAAATACAACACTGACATGAAAATCCTCAAGCAACGGATGCTTTCTTACAGTTACAGTTTGTCTTCTGCCTTGGCATCAATTCTGAAAAGAATGTTGCAGAAACATGTCTCTAAGGTATTTCCAAATAACCGAGCTCTGGCCTGGAGCACTCGGCCCTTTTGGAAGCTAAGTGGAACTATTCCTCCTCTCTTGTGGAATATTTCCATTCAGACAGCAACAGACTTGTAAAAACAGCAACATTTAAACACCTTGATTTTTTTTTTTCTTTAATAATCCTTTTCATTTGACGTCAGTCTAAGTTTCAAACAGCACTGAATTTATTTAGTTGAAAAAAAAAACAAAAAACCCAAAACAAAACAAAACCAAAACAAAATCCTAAAAAAGAAAAACAAAAGACCTCAGAACTTGAGTTGGCCTCAAGTGTTCGTATATCACAATGAAAATCAGCAACTCAACCCCGTGCAATATTGCTCTCTAGTGAGTCATTTGATCCACACCAACAATACATGAGACTTCAAACAGGTTTTGTTTTGTTTATTAACACAGCAAGTGTGACATTAGATAACCTTTTAAATACAGTACATGGTACAGCGCGGGGCCAGCTGCCCGCACGTTTCCCGTTATGAAGACAAAGCCAGCGGTGGCGGTTTATAAAAATATTGTGTTGCTACAAAAGTATAAATTAATGCTACCGGTATTAAGAAATATTAAACACATAAAACTTATAAGGATTAAGAAAAATATTCATTAATACCTGTAGAAAACTCTGGCCTAAAAAAGATATTTTTTGTATATTTTTTGTATATTTTTTTGTATTTTTTATGATGACATGATCGCACTCGCAGCGCGGGTGCTCTGTGGTATTGCCTAGAACATCTGCATCTACAGAAAGGAAGGAAATGCACACGAGTTACTGAGGGCAGGGAGGGCCAGGAGGGGCAGGAGAACATTAAATCCTTTGCTTGATGAAACAAGAATTCAGCTCCCAGGAGGAGGTTTGGGGAATGGAACGTACGAGCGAGAAACAGCTTGTCTTTTGAGAGTGGCTGCAAACGAGGATCTCCTGATGTTTGGTGTTCACCATGACACTGTCTGGCTATGGCGTGGACCACAATCCTCATGGCCTGGGCAGAGTGCTCCCCCCTGCCAGCCTGGGCTGTCACCACTGGGCAGGTCATCCACTACCAGCTTTCCTTCAAAGAATTCAGAAAAAGGACCAGTAAGTTTCAAGGGATCATGGAAAACAGGTCCAGAACTGGCTCCTTCCAGAACACATCTCCTTCCTTGAGATGGAAGTTCCTTCTACACAGCAATGGGAAAAATCCCTTCTCCCACCCCCCAGCCCACTTGAAAAAACAATCCCAGCCTAACCACAGACACTGCAGAGACTGCCACCAGAACCCCCAGGAGGCGAGAACAAGGATTCAAGGCCAGTGAGGCTGGAAGTGCCTTTTTAAGGAACTTTGGTTGTAAAAAGCAAGGGTTGAACGTGTCTGTGCTCATCAACTCCACCCTACAATATTCCCATCATTAAGGCTGAGCTGCTCATCTGGGTCCCACTGTCAGGGATGCTACAGAAAATCCTGCCAGTCATCATTCCTTGTTTCAGAAGCCAAAAATTCCAACCCAGCTGCCTACAGATGAGGAACCCCTCAGGGTCTATGGATACACTGTGGTCTATGTGAGCAAAACTCTCCCATCAAGTTACAAACAAAGGACCCTTAACAGGAAAAAAACCTCAACCAAGCAGCCAAACAAAGCCTGAAATTAAACAGAAAATCCACAAACATTCAATAGATAAAATTAAATTTCAGGGCAACCCACTCTCATTGGTTCACCATTTCTGGCCTAGCATAAGCAGATTGTCCCCAGGCCTATCTCACACAGAGCTCAGCTGGGCATCAGGGTTTGCTCAGGGACACTCCCAGAAGACCCAGGGAGGTGACAGAGCCATGAGGAGACAAGTCTGCCACACAGGACAGAGAGTTCTTATTGCTACAGAGCGACAGCGCCAGGTCTGACACAGGGCACAGGGCTCAGCCGCTGGGTCTGGGCCTTCCCAAGGGATCCCAGGGATCCGAGATCACAGTGTAGCACAGAGAAAGCTCAGCAGAAGCAGCAAGACATTGAACACTCCCCTCACATGGATCTGACGGGACATTTGCTCCTCAACTGGCGGCTTCCCCTCTGTCTCCTCCCTCCTTGATGGAACCTGGCTGATGGAGATATTGAGAGCTGGCAAGGGCTTAGTGCTGGAGTGGGAGGATGGGGAGGAAAAGGCTCTGCGAACCCTCCTGGAGAAGTCTGGGCAGGAACCTAACACTTCCCACCCTTACACCCAGTTGCTTTTCTCTTGGCAAGGTCCAGACTAAGAGTGAACTCCACTCTGCAGCCTTGTCTTCAATGACAGGGCTCAAAACACATTCCCCTCACAGACTCCTCCAGAGGAACTGAGTTCTCCCTGAAGAGGTTTCCCAGAATCTGACTTTAGTGTCTTTTTTATTTTTCTCCCATAACTCCTGATTACCCCATAGGGTAAGCCTGTCCCTTCCTGTGTGAGTGCTCACAGGAGCTCCTGCCTCTCCCTCAGCAGAGGTGCAATCAAAGATCCAAGCCTTTCCTCAGCACAAAGCAGCACTCCCAGCCTTGGGGCACCTTCCTGGCCACTCTTAATGACTTTTGATTCATCAGTAGCATGGTGCTGCCTAGAAATGCCCAGGGCACTGTGGGAGCAGCTGGAGGTTCCAGTCCCCTGTCCTGTGCTCACCACAGCCAGAGTGGAACTGGCCTCTCTGAGGAGACTCAGCCACCAACACACATGTTTTTGGTAATTCCTTCCCATGCTAAACCTCTGGGTTATTGCAGACAGTTGGAGAAAAACCACCCAACTCATCTGAGCCATCTCACTGAACACATCAATGCCACCAATTAGACTCAAGCCATTTCCAGAAGTGTCTCCCCTCTATTTTCAGTCATTCCCAAGTTTTGAGAGCATCTGCTGCAAAATTCATTTGCAAAATTCACGTAAGGGTCATGACTCCCTGAGCTGCTACTGGACACCATCTCTGTCCAGGAAGCACAGATAAACCAGTGCAGATGGTTTGTGTGGATGCTTAAACCAGTTCAGCTCAAAGTTAAACTGGCTTAACCAGCGATGAACGAACAACTGAGTTAGACAAAACCTGAGCCCACAGTGAGCTTTCACAGAAAGTTTTGTAGATTGCACCCGTTCAAACGCACCCAAAGCATTTTCCTTAGCACAGACAGAGAGCTCGGACAGAAAGGGAAGTTCACCTGCATCTCAACTCAACCCAGGTGCAAGACACCAAGTCTATCCTGCAAGCCAGACACAACCACTGCCTACTGAGAGACACGGGTGACAAATCCTTCCTGACCTTCTGGCTGCTGCATCCACACAGAAACAACCTCATGAAGAGCTCTGTTTCTCTCCCACTCTCACAAGTAACAAGGATGTTCAGACAGGCCCCTCCCTCTTGGGAGTTCATCTGGTGGTGCTTGTTCCCCACTAAAGGTCAGAACCCTCCCAAAGCAAACTGGGAAGTGAGGAAGAGAGGTGTGCAAGGTCAGGCAGAGTCAGCAGCAGGAACAGGTGGACCACACACACACAGAATCACCAGGTTGGAAGAGACCTCCAAGATCATCGAGTCCAACCCAGCCCCAACACCTCAACTAAACCATGGCACCGAATGTCACACCCAATCCTTTTAAAACACACCCAGGGATGGTGACTCCACCACCTCCCCAGGCAGACCATCCCAATATTTGGTGGACCTGGGGGCCACACACCATTCCTGCATCCTGACACATTTCACAAAGGAGATTAAAGGAAACCAAGCAAAAGGCAAATTCCCAACATGACCCACCAGAGGATGATCCCAGTTCTGAGGACTCTTCTTCCTAGCCCAAAGGGAGCAGAACCTCATGACAGCCCTGGCCTCTCCTGTGCAGTCTCCCACCCCAGGACCGGCAGTGCTCCCTACAACACCCTGGCTTCTCTGCACCTCCAAGGCACCACACAGCAGGAACAGAGCAGCCTGGATTGGAGCAACCTGGCAAATAAGAACTTCCAAATTTCAGACCTTGGTATTTTTGCTCCCTAGAATGTGAATTCAAGCCTTGAAGAAGGAAGTAGGAAGAGGAGCAAAAGCTTAGCATTTAAGGTAAATGCACATGCTACAGATGGGCTTCTCTGCTTTTACTGAGGCCTAAGTGACCCAGAGAGAGTCTGGAGCAGACCCAGCACAAACAGCTCCTCTGAGCTGAGCACCCTGCAACCACATGCAAGAGTCAGGAGAAGCTGCACCTTCCTCTACCACATCTCTGGAGAAGGGGCTGCCCAAGCAGCTCCTCTCCTCACCACCTCTCAAATGCTCCATTTTAGGTCTTTAGGTTTTCTCTTGCTTTTCCAGCTGTTGAGTTTTTAAGTCTTTGGGAGAATCTCAACTACCCGACATCACCGCTTAAAACCCAGCACTAGTGAAACTACAACCAAAGTTGCCCCAGAGGGGCAATTTTTGGGATGGGGGAGAAGGCCAGTCCATCCCTCCCTTTGGTCAGCACCGCAAGAAAAGCCCAGCTCTGGTGCCAAAGCTGCACTATGAGAAGGGAAAGGGGAGGTGGGATGGGAGGCAGGGCTGGCTGTGACCTTCCTGCCTGCATGCCCTCAGTCTGCACCACAGTCCTGCTCACTGCTGGACACAAATCCCTGCAGTTTACCCCACTGGCAATTCCAGGGATTTACAGCTGTGCTAACTCTGTCTTGCTCACCTCCCACTCTCGATGTCTGCATAGACAAGAGCCCGAGTTCTTAAATTCCACAGACATCATCTATGTGTCCCTTAGCAAAGCAGGGCTGGGGGTTGGAGCTGTCTTTCCAAAGGAATGCAAGGGCTTTGCATGTTCCCCTGAGCATCCAAGAGCTCTCAGGGTCTCAGATGAACCACACAAAAAGGTGTAATGTGCCATTAGGAGAAGGAGCTGCCAATCCTGATCCGTGTGCCATCAGCTGGGCTGTGTGGTACCCTCTGCCCACAGCTAATCCTTTCTGGGGACATACACCAGCCAAGTTCTCCTGCTGTCAGGTACCAGTGGGCCCAGCACACATCTCACTCACTCAGGGTTCATTTCTGTCTGCCAGAGCTTTCTGCAAACTGCTGTGCTACCAAAGGCCCAGCTGGTGGCTGGGCATGTAGGATTTGTATGGGAGAAAACAAAACCAGCAAGAAGGAAAGCTGGCACTACAAGCAACCCCTCCATCAGCCACTGCCAGGGAAACCACGAGTCCAAGAGCCTCTGCCTTGGCAGCTCCTGTTCATGTGGCAGGCTGCATGCTTTAGGCAAAACCAACATTTTAGGAGACAATGGTTTTGGCCTGGTGGCAGTAACAGTGCTTAGAGGTCAGCCCAAACACCAGCTTCAAGGCAATGGGAGGCTGAAAGGGCTGGAAAGGGCAAGACAGCTGGTGCCAAGGTCTGTCCTCGTGAGCCTGGCGTGGGGAAGGGTCCAGTGTGCAAACAGTGCCCCTGAGTCCTGTAGCTGTGCAGGTGTCAGGGAGTGCCTGTGAGGTTCAAGGCATCTGCACACAAAGCCTGAGAGATTGGGTTTCCTATTTCTCATGTCTTGGGACTTGCAACTTCTCTTACAGCCATGGCTGGGCAAGTGGGATCCTGGTTGAACATCTGGTCAGCAGCAGCAGCACTTCAGAGAGGGCCACCAGTCTCCCTCTGCACTGCCAGCCAGCAGCAAACTCCCTGTGCTGCTCAAGGGCTCCAGCCTGCTGCCAGCAGGGCCAGCCCCTCCTCCTGACCCTCCCATGCCACTGGGACTACAGCTCCAGAGCTCCTGGAGCAGGAGAGACTGCTGAAAAAAACAAGAATTCGCTTCAGTTTTTCTCTGGGAAACAAGTCCCAGTAGTGAAAAATGCAGTTTGGCACCAGAGGTTGGGAATTGCTCAAGAGGCACCAAACCTGACAGAGCCTGTCCAGCAGCCCGGGAGCTGTGCCTGCAGGAGCTCTGGCCTTGGGGACAGCAGAGTGACCGAGATGGCTTGGGGTTATGGGGATCTCTAATTGCATTTGGGGTGAACCAGTTACAGGTGAACGTTTCAGGGCCTGTGGCCTTCCCGGCCAGAACAGGTCAGCAACAGAACAAGTAGTGTAATGCACTGTAGGTATCAAAAAGACATTCGTGCCACTAGAGGAAACCATTCCAAACAAAAATGGGAAGATATTCTTTGCACTCAATCAGGAGCACTTACATTCAGAAGGATCTTTGAGCCCATGCACTTCTCTAAGCTTCCTTCAAACCCCAGCTTGACAAAACTGGTGAGCTTTGTTCCCCTGAAAAATCATACACCTTGGTTTGTCCTTGGCCTTGGTTTGTGCCACTGAGATGCTTTTTAACAAAAAACTTTAGGTACAAGTGTTCTCTGGCAGACCTGGCAAGCTCACTGATGGCCCAGAGCCACCTGTGCCATCACCATTTGCTTTTTCTGATTTCTAGGTTTCGTCACATAAACAACTGCTGTGGTTCCCATAAGAATATTATTTAATTGCAATGGGCTACTCTAGAACAAATTTGAGAACACCTGATGTACAAAATTCACAGAAAAGCTGATTAACACCGGGAGTTAAGAAAAGAAGTTCTGCTGTAAAAAAAAAAAAATAAAGCCAAGAAATGTAGCAACTACTGACAGTTTCTGCCATGAACCATTTCTCTTAGTTTGAAATCAAACTTATAATCACTTGCTGCCATGTTGAACTCAAAACTGGGAGTAGAGACAGAGGAGTAACTTTTGGTTTTTGGAAAAAAAAAGGGATATGGAAAGGTTAAAAATAAAACTAAAAATCAAAAACCTTAAAGCCTCCCTTCCTGATTTCTAAAGATACCAGTGTTGATGGAACACAGCTGCCCTGATTCGTGCACCGTGCCAAGAAGGCTGCAGCCAAGTGCCCTCAAGGTGTACAGTTATTCAAAGGAGCAAAGTCCAGTGCAAAACTGGTCTGGTCAATGGAGTCTGATTATCCATGGCAAGATGGCCCAGGGGACAAGAGGAAAGGTGGGGTGGAGGAGAAATAAAAGAAACTTCAAGTCACTTTAGATCTCAGCTGCCTGAAGACTTTAGAACATCAGCCTCCCATTCGTCTGCCCACTTGAAAACATTAGAAAGTCTGTCAAGTCCACACACTATCTATGGAAAGGAGCACGTTCCTGGCAGAGGGCTGTCTCTCTCCCGTGCTCAGCTTTCCTTTCAAACTTAATTTTATATATATTTATATTTTTATATATATATAAAAAAGCACTTGGTTTCCAGGGGCATTCATAATGAGGTCCACAGTGTTTAGAACTTAAATTTCTTTTTCTTTGTTTGGAACAGTGTTTTAAAGTTTTGTTTTAATTAAAAGACAGTCTTAAAGCATGTTGGACTTCAAAAACATGAGTTTGTTCATGTCTTCTGGACTGAGTAGCCGCCTCCTTTTGATCAAGAGCGCCTGCTCACACATATTTACACATTCGCTCCTGGCACCCACAGCAGGCACTGCTAAGAGCCAAAAGGCCAGCTTGGCTAGTTTCGTATGCTTTTGGGTAACACACGACCAGTACTGAAACAGGTCAGGGGTGGCCTGGAAGAGAGGTTCTTGCAAATAATCATAGACTTCACTTTTCCCAAACCAATCTTCTTCCTGAGCTGCTGTGGCCTCCCCTGCTGCACGAGGCTTCTTGGTTGAAGGTTCAAATTCTGTTTCTTCTGCCCAGGACTCTTTCACCTCATTGATAAGCTCACAGACCTTGCCAATGATCTCTTCGTGCTGGTAGGGCGGGACGGGCCGCAGCTTCTGCTGAGGATCCAAGATCATGGCTACCTTGTGTGCCGAGTGAACTTTGAAGTTCTCCTTCAGTGCCTCCAGGAAGAGGTGACAGAGTTTGCTGACCACACCAGCATCGTTGGCTTTGGAAGTGAACAGTTTCTCCAGTTTGATGTAGGTGGGCAGCACCAGCTGCAGCGTGGGCCGGCTCTCATTGCTCAGCTCAATCACAGCCTGTTTCACCGGCGCCAGGATGGCTGCCAGGTTGCTGAGCAGGTGTTTGTTCAGGTTTTGGATGAGGTTCATCTTCTTGGCCCTGCTGTAGAACTCGCAGATCTGCTCGTAGCGCTCGTGGACGAGCAGCAGGGAGTCGGTGACCGAGTTCCAGCATGGCGGCGGGGAGGTCTCTTCCAGGGAGCCAAAGGTCTCCTTCGAGAGGCCTGTGGACCCCGCCAGGTCTTCACAGACATTCAGGAGCTCGATGACCTCGTGCATGTTGCGAGCCTGTAGTGTTCTCTTGTTGAGCACGCTCTGCACCACCGAGTTCAAGGCACAGGCCGAGCAGCGCAGGCACATGCCCGCCTTGGAGAACGCCGAGGAGTTGACCTTGCAGTCTGTCACGTACACCGTCCTGATCTCCGACATCACAAACTCCGACAGCACGTTCTGCACCCAGTGGTGGATAAAATCACCATTGTCTCGAATGTCTATGCCCTTAATGCCCAGGACGTAGCTCTTGATGTGGTTGCCTTCCACCTGGTAGGCGGTGAGGATGTAGCAGGAGTCGGGGCCGACGCTCTGCGAGTGGCAGGTGACCCCGATGCCGAGGCAGGCGTTGCTGCCCAGGGCGCAGGTGACTTTCACCTTCACCTGGTTGTACATCCGAGGCAGATGCTTCAGAGCCAGGGTGTTGAAGTTGCCCAGGATCTCGGTGACGGAGAAGGCACCGTAGCGAGCCCCGCTGTCCACCAGCGTCTGTGCCAGCTTGATGAAGTCCTTGCTGCTGACCACGCTGAGCGTGCCGAGGTCGGTGCACATCACCCGCAGCAGCCTCTCGGCGATGTTCTGCCGCTCCTTCTCCGGGATCGTGCTGTTCCCCAGCGAGCCGCCCGCCAACGCTGCAGGGAAACACAAGCGGGCACAGGAAGGACCAGATCAGCATCACTGCTGCAGGAGAGAGCGGGGGACAAGTCACCAAACAATTGTCAGAGACCTCTAAAGAGGTGGAACATGCCCAGAGGATGGAAGAGACAACTCCAGCCTTGGATTTATTTCCCCAAGGTTTCTGGACAGAGGAACCTCCACAGACAGGCCCTGCTTTTGCTCAGAGCAGCAGGGAGTAGATCTGCATCCTGCCCCTGGTGTAGGGATAGCCACAACTCAGCCCAGATGGAAAGATGGAAATCAAATCAAAGAATCCCAGACTGGTTTGGGTTGGAAGGGACATTAAAACCCATCCAGTGCCACCCCCTGCCATGGGCAGGGACAGCTTCCACTCTCCCAGGCTGCTCTAAATCCTGTTCAACCTTGGACACTTCCAGGGAACCAGGGGCAACACAGCTGCTCTGGACGCCCTGTGCCTATGTCACACCACGATGACTGGATTAGTTTTTAAACTCCAGGCTAGGAAGTTTGACTTTGGATCAGAAGTTACCGTCCTCCAGGAGCTACCAAATGCATCTTCCTCACAAACCTTTTCAACCACCCCGGGCTTCTTTGTTGCACTCCTGTAGTGGGAAGGGGTGCTCTGCTCTGCCAGTAGGATATGAATTAAGGATGAAATCAAACACAGTTTGGTGAGTGTCCATCACTGCTGCGCCCCTGAGGCATCTGTTGGACAAGGACAAACAGTGTTACGTACTGTTGTTGGCGTTATTTCTTTGGAGCTGTGGTTTCCACTTTTCTTCAACCACGGGGAGAGGTGACCTGGGCTGGCTGGAGGCAATGTTGTTCTCATTGTCAGCTGTGAGGCAAGAGACAGGGAGGGATTAAAGCACAAAATAATGCTTAAAGTACAAAGAAGCAGAAACTACCCCACTGCACAGCATTTATGTAGGGTTCCTTTAACTAAGGGGACAACAATCTACCACACTCTCTGTGGCTTTTAGGCAGCTTTTAGTGAGCTGGCACAGCACCCTCAGGGACCTTGAAACTGTCCTTGGACTCACAACCTATCACTTCCCAAAATGTGGCTGAAATGTGCCACATATCTTTCTGTGCACCAGGGACATTGATACCATCAGCAGACTCTAAGCAGTGTCACCGAGGAATGGAAGCTCACCCTGACTATGGCCATTCATTTGCTTCCAAAATGAGGTGGAGCAAGCACTGATCCTTCTGTTCCCTCCCTGCCTCTTCCTGCACTGCAGGTGGCTGCCCTGTTCTCTCTGTGGAGCACTTTGGTTTCCAAGCTGTGCTCAGCTCCTCTGGTGGATTCAAGGGCCTCATTGCAATCTTCAGGTCTGGTTTCTTCCCCATGAAGAGCAAGGGCCCATCTCCTCTGGGGTTCTCACTGCTGCCTCAAGCTGCAAACTCAAAGCCAAAGTTTCTGGAGTGTGGACCAAAGACCATCCCATGATGAGGCTACAGACACCAAGCGCCCCCAAAGTCTTTCTGTTTGTGCTCCCATTTCTGCATATGTAACTGGACTAAGCATTTTGGCTGCCAGTTTGATGGGATCTTACAAGAAAATGCAAGCAGGATCAGTACAGTCTGTACTGTATCCATGTTTTCCTCTTCTGTGCCCCAACAATTTCTCCCCACCCTCCAGAGGAAATTTTCTAGTTCCTAGTATGCTTCAGTACAAAATGGTGCTGTGAAACAGCAGTGCAGTGAAGTTAGAGTGCATAATGAAATGGGCTGGAAGAAGAAGCAGAAAGACGGAGAGACTGATGACCAGGCTGAGCAGAAGGATGGAAATAAAACTAAGGAAAACAGGCTATTTGCTCATCACAGCTGGACTCATCACACCTAATTCTGGACACCTGTCAGACACATCTCTCTTTGACATAGCCCTTTAGGGCTCCTTTTACACTCAGAGGTGCCACTCATATACCCAGGCAGAACTGGATCCTCTGGTAGAGTAAGAACCACAGTGGCCTGAACTCCCCTGGAGTCACTGACTGTCCAATGATTTTACTGGCCAGCTCAAGTGGCAGCCCCTGCAGCCTGGGGACACCAGCACAGAGTGCAGTGACCCTGCCCTGTGCTCTGGGCAGAATAGCACAAGTTGGAGCAGTGCCTTGAGACACCCACAGCTCTGCCAGGCTGCTCTGGGGGGCCAAGGACAGGGCAGAGCTGCTCTACTCCACATGTGCCAGCATCCTGGGAGAACAGGGAGACCAGCAGGGGTGTGATGGAGCTCCAGTACTCTCCTCCTGTTCAGTGTGAGCAGCTCTGCCCTCTGCTGTTGGGCACTCCAGACACGCCCATCAAGAGGCACAGGCTGCTTTTACTCACCTGTGGGCACTGCACTGGCACGGGCTGGGGCAATACCTCAGAGCAATCCAGGACATGACCCAGGACAGCCTTTGGCACTGCCTGGGGCCTGTGTGTGCCCGGGGAGCTCCCTGTCCGTGCTGGTACCCAGGGGGTGCTGCCATGCTCAGGCTGCAGCCACAGGTTGTTCTTTGCAGGTGTGCAGAGATGTGAAGAGCACCAGTGACCAGGTGTGACACATCACCTTTCTCCCAGCGTCTGCCAGACTCATTGCCCTTGAGCTAATGTCACCAGTGTCCTCAACTCCAAACATCTGTGGGTGGGCAAAGGAAAATGCTGGATGTTGCCTACTAACTTTGCTCATGGTTCAGGAGCTCCTTGTCTTGGTGAGGGATGGGTAGAGGGAGAAACTCTCTGTATTTCCTCACCATAACTTTTATCTATTTCCTAATAATAGGATATATATTTTATACAAATATCTGCTGGCATTCAGTGTGACAATAATGAGATTTGTACATTTTAGCCTCATCTTCCTTATCAGGCAGTCTGTGAACTACACAGATCATGGTTCTTAATTTTTCTTCATGCCTCCAATCCTTTAATCCAGGTTCAGCCTAGTCCTCCTTTTGTTTTTTTAGGCCTAGATTGTAGGAAGGGCATTATATGGCAGCACTCGACCCGAACAAAGTACTCTAAAGGGAGTCAAAGCTGTATATTGTTCAGAGTAATTACAGAACAAATTCCTCTGCCTGGTGTTCTGCTGTTCTATTTCTGCCTTTCAGCACCCAATTTACATTCTAATTGCTTCTTCTCACTGTGTAGCTGCTTTATGAAGCTATAATCTCTCCTTATTACCTCCCAGCCTCCGGGCTCAGCCCTCTGAATGACACAAGAGCCAGTATGTCCCTGATTTTGCTTCTGGAGGCCAGCAGCACGTGCCCTGGCTTCTGTCCCTCATACAAAGGGTCCAGGGGAGGCAGCACAGCCACTGGAAGAGATCAGCGCTTTGCATCAGACAGGACAAGCCAAACGGGGTGCTCAGCAAATGAACTGAGGGAACATTTGACCCATACAGGCTTCTTGGCTCTGTGCATCCCTGTAATCAAACATTCCCTGATCAGGGACAACCCACGGCCATGCCTGTGTCCCCAGTCCGTGCATCCTGTGCCACCAGCTCTGCTGACCACTGCAAGGTCCCTGCACTCCCAGACTTCAGAGACGTTGGGGCAATGCTGTTTCTTCGATATGGAAATCCCAGAATCACAGACATGTTTAGGTTGGAGAAACCTCTAAGATCATCCAGTCCAACCATCAGCCCAGCCCAGCACCACATTCACCACTAAGCCATGTCCCCAAGTGCCACATCCACATGTTCTTTGAGCACTTCCAGGGATGGTGACACCCCCCCTGCCCTGGTCTCAGGGTGCTTGAGAACCATTCTAATCCACACCTCCCTTGGAACAACCCAAGGCTGTTTGCTCTTGCCCTTGTCAGTTGTTCCCTGGGAAAAGAGACCAACCCTCACCTCCTTACAACCTCCTGTCAGCCTGAAGGCAACAAAGTGCTGCCAGGGCAACTGCAGGCCCTGTGTGCCTTCAGCACTGTCTGCTGACACAACACACCCAGAACTGGACACCCACCAATGCTGGCTGCAGTTTTCCTGCCTGTTTTGGTTTAGCCCCCATCCCACAGTGGCAGACGCCACCCGCTCACCCCAGCGGCACACGGGGAGGAAGGGGAGAGGTGAGAGCACAGGACTGCCAAGCACCACACCCAGAGGGGCCACAGGAGGGGACAGTGGCTTCACAGGACACAGCCTCGATGGCACCTGCAGAAAGCAGCTAAAGAAGACAAAGACACCCTCGCTGTCACTGCACCAGTGAGACTTCAGGAGGAGGCAGCCAGGGGGAGGAAGGGTCTTGCAAACAGAGCAGGGAACAATGAGAAGAGAGCTTACCAAGAGTAATCCTGAGCTGGGCAGAGGGGATTTACCCTTTCACAGAGCTCTGATGTGACAGCAGCCCAATCACAGATACTGCTCCCTCCAGCCCCGTTCTGTGGCCAAAATATCCCAGCTGAACAACCACGGCACCACAGACTGGTTTGGGTTGGACAGGACCTTAAAGCTCATCCAGTTCCACACCCACCATGGGCAGGGACACCTTCCCAGGTTGCTCCAAGCCCTGTCCAACCTAGCCTGGAACACTTCCAGGGATGGGGAACCACGGCTTCTCTGGGCACCCTGTGCCAGGGCCTCCCCGCCCTCACAGGGAGCCCTCAGTACCACCTGCATGAGTCATTTGTAAAGAGGAATCAAGGAGAAAGCTGCAGGTAGCACTACTTAAAACTTACAACAGCTCAACCCTGCCAGTAAGCTGCCCTTGTCCCCTCCCTGTCACCCAGAGCTGTAACTCAAAATGCTGCATTTCAGTACCAGAGCCCAGAGCAAGAACAGGATGGTCAGGAGACAGCACGGAGGCAGCAGAAACTGCCACGGACAACCAGCAAGGGCAGGCCCAAGGGCAGGGAATGGGGACAGCCCTGACCTGAGCAGAGCTCCTTTGCTCCTCGGGGTAACAGAGTCCCATTACTCCACAGGAACCCCAGTGCTCTAACAGAAACACAAACTCACACCTTCTGCTAATGAAGCGCTCTCAAAGTCCCTTTGTAACATTACACAGATGATAAATAAAGTAGCTGCTGAACAGCACACAAAGCCTGCACTAAGATTTGCCAACAGGAACTGAAATGGAATACAGCAACCTCATGAATGTAGAACTCAAATGACACTATTAAAATTAGGACTGAAACTAAAATAGAGAGCAAGATAAGAATGTTGATTAACATTATTGTTACAGAAATGAAAAGATACTTTTCCTCAAGCCTCCTGCCCTCCCGTGCCACTTTCCTCAGGACCTGCACTGCATCTGCACCTCAGCAGAGCAGCTGTCTGTTGGAGAACACAGGTCTGTCAAAGTGGATTTAATTATTCTTAAAACTGTGTTAGCTCACTAGAATTTTTATTCAAGAGGAAAAAATACAGAAAAAAAAATCTGCCAATATAAAATTAATTGTTTCTACATTTTTGAATATGTTGAATGCTGTCTTTGAAACAGGTTTGGCTTTGAAATTTTAAAGTCATCTCTTATGTATCAAGACAGGAACAAAAAAGTGACTTAGAAACAAAGCACTGGAATGACTCCTAAGAATTCTCATTTGTAGGTAGCTGAGAGAGAACTGAACACAGCTGCTGCAATGGCAATTTCTTCTTCCGAGAACACATTTCAGTCCTTTGCACAACTCCAGGAGACACAGGCACAGGACAGAACTTGGGTGGGCAAAGGCTCTGCTGCCCTGCGAACATTTTTGTTTGTTTGCTTCCAAGAGAGCCACCCCTTTGGCATGAGGGGGAATTTAACCTGCTGTAGAAGCTTTTGCAATGAGGATTCTCTGGACAGCTCTGGATAAATGCAGTGAGCAGTGTGATGGACTCTGAGCTAGCATGGCACATTCCCTCTCTCCCTATGGAAAGGAGCAATATTTACAGTATACCCTAAGCCTACGTGCTCCAGCCTTTCAGGGATGACTGCTTGTTGCAGGTGAAATGACTGGGGCTGTGGGAATGGGGAGCACTGAGAACCCTATGGACACACATCAGGGTCAGCACCAGGCAGCAGCACAGAAATTAATTCTCTGCTTGCAGCGAGTCAAAGTGCCCAGCTTACCTGCGTGGGACTGCATGTGCTCCAGGAGATTGTTATAAAACTGGAACTGGATTCCACAAGCTCCACAGGTGTAAGGCTCTGTTTGGGAGAAATCAGTTCAGAAGAATTACACAGAGTCTGCAGGGAAGCAGCACAGGTGCATACCTCAGTGTGTACAGCTGCGGGGCACAGTGGCGCCGCGGGGAGCAGGGCAGGGCCCGGGCATGGCTCTGCCTGCTGGGCTGGGCTGGGCACCTCCTCCTGCTGCATTTCACTGCCAGGGCACAGCCTGAGCACTACGGGCAAGCACCTGCTGCCATGTGTGGCCACCTCAGGGACCTGCACCAGGGCTCCTTCGAGAGGCTGCCCACTGGCCAGGGTGTGCTCGCCCAGGCTGCTGCAGCCTGCCTTGAGCATATCCCTGCTACTTTTGTGCCTGTGAGTAAAGCCTAGTGGATTCATCTTCCATCCAGTTCTGTCAAATTCCAGTGTCTGCTGCCTTTCCTGAATGAGACAAGGAGCACTGGGCTGTGCCAAATGCTGTAGTCAGAAGCTGGGGGCGAAGCAGTGCCATGATGGAACTCAGCTGGGGCTTTGTGGCTGTCACCAAGTGCAGTGAGACCAGGGACTGGTGAGTGTCACGGGGCTGGGTGGGAGCAGGATGCCAGGGAAGCAAAGTGGAGGGCAGGAAGCACAGGATCCAGGGCTGTGCCTGAAGGCTGAGAGCAGAGCAGGAGAGCCATGTGCCAGAGCAGTATGGATAAGCTGGAGTGAGGAAAGAGCTGGGTGCAGAGCTCCCCGGTGAGCTGAAACATACATTTAGAACTTTCAAACGTTTTATGCTGAAAGTGCATTTTTTCCACTGAATTAACCTAACAGCAAATGTTTGCAGTTGCCTGTTTAAACAGTATCAGTAGAGTGCATTGGTTGACAGATGTGATCTCAAACTACGGTGCAGAAGTTTGGGAACATTCCAGTTTGCCTCTGTCCCTGTGGCCATACCAGCACTGCCACCTGTCACTGGGGCCTTTTGTCCCGGAGCAGCAAAATGGACAAACACATTTGGCATATGAACAGTTTTGGATAGATACGAATGCCTGGCACACACACGGAGCAGGGTATATTGCTACAATATTTCAGAAGTCTAGATCTAAGTTCAAAGGGAAAAGCATATTCTGTATCATTGAATAAGCAGAAACACCAGCACCCAGGATAGAAGAACCAGAACCCAGGGAAGCACAAGGCTGCCTATACCCTGTGAGAAGTCTATCTCAGGGAGCAAACCCCAGAATCCATCTCAAGGCTACAGGAATCCGTGAGGAAAAACATAAAAGAGAGCATGAGCAAGTCTCTGTAAGGTGTGCTTTTATGCTGTAAGGTTAAACCTTTCCCACAGAACTTACAGCCTCTGAAATGATGGAGCCAGCTCTGTCTGGAGTTGTGCTCAATGATTTAACTCACTTGTCTGCTTGTGATGCTGCTCCTGGGCTTTGCTGCAGCATGGAAGTTTGGAAAATTGGTACTTAACTAACCATGCTTGTGGAAAAAACAGAAGACTTGGACAGGTGAGCAGAACACAGGGATTTTAGTCTTTGGGAATTAACAGGGACTGGCTGTGTCTGCTGAAATCATCAGTAGTGAGGGAGCTGTGGTACAATGCCACAAGAGGTACAATTCAGTTTAGACTTATTTTTAATTGCCAGAGAGGAGAAGGCTCCTTGTGGGTGCAAACCATCCTTCTTGGGCTGGTATTTCAATGCCAATGACCTGTGTTACAGACACACCTGTGCCTCTGTTGCTCACAGAGCCCAGACTGCTCAGATGGAAACATCTCAAACTGAGGGGGCCTGACCACCCCTTCAAGCGTCAAAATTATTGTGTGAGTAATCTAATGAAAGCAGTCACACTTCTGAGAGCCTGCTGACAGCCCCCTGGCAGGTCAGAAGCGCTCTGTGACCCTCTCTTTGCCTCTCTGCTCTGCTGGAGCCCCTGCCCCTCCACCAGAGGGGAGAACAGACCCTGCTGTACCTCTCAGTGCTGCAGCAAGGCTGCCAGCTGCAGATGTCACCCTGCAGTTCCCCGGACACTGGCAGCTCTTGTGTGCCATTTACACCTCCTCAGACACCTGCATTCCCTTCTGCCCTCTCTGTCTGCAGTGCAGAGGAAGAGGCTGCGGGGGAACCTCCGCTCAACCCCTGCAGTCCCACGGCCCTTTTCTGTCTCCTCACAAGTCCCCAGCTGTCCTGGAATCAGGTTTCCTCCCCAGGCTCAGCTACAGCCTCAGCAGCAGGCAAACCCCCCACATCAGCCAGCACTCTCCAAGCTGCACGTTTCCCACACTCATTTTGTGCTCCTGTTTTACTCACATTTCCTTCTCAGCTCACTTTGTCTCCCTGGGCTGCTTCACCTCCCTCCTGCCGTATTCTCAGCTATTTTATCAGCACAAACCTGTGTTATTTTTCTAGCTCTACCCTTCCCTGGCTCCCCTTCACCCCGTCCAGTCTCTTCTGGGTTCTCCCATCTGCATCCAGTAGGCTGTGACACCAAGGTCTCCACAGCTCTTCATCTTGAGCTCCTCCCTTTGGCACTACAAATCTCTGGATGCTCAGTGCACTGAGTGAATTGGTAAAGTCTCTCATTTGTGATTCTTCTCAGAGAAATTGTGTTGATTTTCATCTACATTCTAAATGATGCCCCTTCTGTTCTACTCCAGAAATGTCCAACTTTGGAAAGAAAATCACCACCTACTTTCAAAAGCTAATTTCACATTCCGAAAATGCCAAAGCATTTTCTAAATAATTCTGAGACAAAGACATACAGAAGTCTAAGTTTACCATAAATAAAAATGAACCACATTAAAAATAAGTATGCAATTTAAATTCATCCAACAATTCCAAAGTCTTTCCCAGAACCAGGGGAAGGAATGCTTAGGAGGATGTGCAGAATCCCCATGGGAATGAATGAACTCACTTCACTTCCCAGAGCTCTCTCAACCCTCATCCTTCTGAGCTTTCAGCTCCTGAGCCCCTCATGCTCCAGAGTGCAGAGCTGGGAACAGTCAGGCTGGCTGGAAGGAGGGTGGGATGTGCCAGGGCTAGAAGAGGAAGAGGGATCTGGAAGGTGGAGAGAAGAAAGAGGCAATCTGTATCCCAAACCAGGGAAAAGTCACTGCTGGAAAAGAACTGTTCACCTGGGCTGGTAATCCAGTAAATCCTCCTCCCTTTGATTTCTCTTGCAACTTAAACTGGAAAAGCTGTCAAAACTTTTTTGACATGCTCTGCACAAGTGTCTGAGCCACACCTGTGTCCCATTCTCCTTCCCGGGAGCACAGCTCCCCCCAGCACTGCAGGACCTCTGCTTGTCATTTTCCCCCGGAATTTCAGCTCTTCCTTACTCAGGCTTAGGTAGGTCCCCCCTTTTTCTCTCCAACCTTCTGCTCCCAGCTGATGGTGGTACAAGGGAAGCCGGGCCCCTCTGTGCTGCCCACATGAGCCCCCTGTGCTTGTGGAGGTGTTTTCTGAGAGCAGGTTTCAAACAGCAGCTGTTGAAACCTCTTCAGTGTCCTGAGTCACACAGAACTAATGCTCACATCTGGTTGCACAATTCGAAAGATCTTTCCCCAAGGCTATAATTAGACACTTTTATAAGTGTTACCCAGTGAGCAAGGCCCCAGAGCAAGGCAGCAGCTGTGTGAGCCAAAGCAGAGAAAACCAGTGCCTGTGCTTAGGTTAAGTAAATCACTCTAATTCCCATGTTAACTCTCATTGCCACATCTAAGCCAGGGAAAATAGCCGAGCCTGGTCTGAAGCCAGGAGTGAACAGGAGCTGAGAGCTTTAACAGAAAGTTTCAACAGCAAGTGCCCTGAGGTGCCTGTGCAGTGACAGACACCCAGCAGGGTGTCACCACGGCTCAGCAGGGACAGCCCCCCAGGCTGCTCTTTCCTCAGCAGAAAAGACCCACATTTCAACACTTCTGTCCACATCTTGGTGAAAAACAAATGCAGAACAACTGTGAGGAAAACGTCTCAGCATTTCTATCCAATGTTTCCATTGGCTTTAGCTTCACTAATAGCATAATTGCACCTTCCCTTTGACACAAACCCATGAGACAAGGCAGGAGCACCAGCAGCAGGCTCCTACAAAAACATCAGCACACCCCAAAATCAGTGGAAGTTTCTTGAAAACAGAACTGTCACTTCCAGCCAGCTCAGACAATAGGAGGCAACAAGGTGCTCTGAAGCATGTTTGGAAAAGGGGAGTCCAAATTCACCACCCTTGTCAAACGTCTTGGCATTAATTGGATTTCTCTTCCTGGATGAACTCATGTTCTGAATAAAGCCCTTGCTTCTCTCTCAGGTTTGTAAGAGGAGGAAGAATACCTGTCCTCCCCCCGCCCCGTGGCCACGCTCGGGGTGCAGCACTCAGGGCTGGCCCGCATCACCAGGCTGGCACAGACCCCAAAATCCCAGTGCCAGGAAACAAACACACTGCAAGGCAAAGGAAGAAGTTCCACCTGCTGAAAGCCTCAAGGCCAGAATCTCCAGCAGAGACCACCTGTCCACCCATCCCAGACCTGCTCTCTCCCCTCCTGCTCTCTCCCTGGTTCCAACCCATGCTCCTGGGCCACAGGAAGCTGGCTCTGTGCAGGTGTTTACTGAGCTGAGCCCCAGTGGCAAATTTTCCTGTAACTTAAATATGGGTTCATTTCCAAATCTTAGTCTCAGAACACACTCACAAAAAACTCCCTGAAGACTGATATGAAGTGACTTGGCAGCCCCAGACTGCACAGAAATACCCTGAAGGATTTCTGTTGCATTTAAATCTGACACCAGAGCCACAGAAGTGAGGCATTTTATTCTTTGACACCTGGACTCATCATAAAAAAGCATTTATTGATGAAAATTGCTCAGAGGGCAGGGCAGCAGGAGGGCAGTCCCTGCCTTTTGCACCACAGACATCCATCACACTTACTTTGTAAAAGCGGGAAAGGTTTTGAAATCAGGGGACTTGCGGTTTCTGCAAAAAAGAAAGAGATTTAAATATTGAGACTGGCAGAGACCTCGCTGCATTCTACACAGCTCTGCCTATCTGCTCCCTCCTCCTTATCCCTACTCAACACTTCCAGAGTTATCCAGGGCAGGGCAAGATGGGAGCTCCATCTACCACAAAATCCAACATGTCCAACATGTCCATTTTCCTTCTCTTGCTCAATTTCTAATGGCCAGGGTTCTGCATCTTTCCTGTCCAATTTAAAATGTCCAGAGATTTTAACAGACACTCAATGCTACAACAATGGAAACAAGGGGGGAGGCCAGCAAAGAAAAGCCACAGGGCAAGAAACCCTTTACAAAGGCTTTCTTTGGTGCTCCATTTGCAATTTCTCAGTTGCACCATGCAGCTTCTTTAATCTAAAGCTGGCAGGGAAAACTGGGGTGTTTCACTCTCCCTGGATGCCAAAGGAGAGAGTTCCTAAGCAGTGCAGGTACTTCAGGCTAAGAATGCACATTTCCTATGCAGCACACTTTCCAGGTTGTAATTCTGTAAGGTATGACTGAAAACTGGGTGCTGGCTACCCTTGGGCAACCAGGAGTCGTCTGCATTCACCCCAGAAGCAGTTATCCCAGCACCTCAGACCATGTGTGGTTTCCTACAGCTCCCAGGTGAGGTCCTTTAGGGTCAGACCCCTGCAGAGGGGCACAAGTCATTAATTATTAATGTTAAATATTGAGTCATGCACTCAGAGCCTTTCCAGAAGGGTCCCAGTTCCAAGGCTGTGAGCTGGCACATCCATGACTGAGGCTCTCAGGGCTCTCTGACAGACTTGGCCTGGTTTCCCTGGAATGAAAACCATCCTCATGAACTGCATGGGTTAAGCACAGTGAGCCTTCCTGCTAAACATCCCAACGTGCTGAGGACCTGAGCTGCTGAAGAGGGCTCCAGATGGCAGGGCCAGCCTGTAAGGAATGGAGATGAAGGCATGGATGATGCTTGGCAAAGACATGACTAGACAGTGCTGTGGAAAGGGGATGCATGGGAGACACCAGCTCATATGGAATGCTGCCCATCACCTCACACTGTGATAGGCTGGCAGTGCTCCAGGTGCTCCTGCAGCTGCTGAGCTCTGAAACTGGGTAAGATCTGCACTGAAAGAAGTCCCTAAGCTGGTCCTGCTGAGCAGCTGAACAGGGCAGGCTCCTCCAGGCACCTTTCTCTCTGTGTGCTTGGTCCCTGCTCTGGGAAGTGCCGTGCTCACCCAGGGAACACACTGTCTGTGTCCCAGGTATCCCAGGGCTCTTGCAGCAGCCCAGCTGCATGTGAGCTTTTAAGGGGCAAACCCCAGCTTCACCGTCCCCCCAGAAGAGAATATGATCTGGAGCAGGCACAGAGCCCAGCAGTGGCACAGAGCACTTTAAACAGCCCAAGGAATTCTCAGCACCACCTCTGGCTGCTCTCCCGCCAGAAGTGCTGACACAGTGTCCTCGTTATGCTTGGCTTCATACTCACATGAAAACCACTGTCACTACGAAACAGCAGTTCAGGTACTCAATACAACACTGTTTTATGTGAAGAAAGACTCTTAGGATTTTTCTGGTCTTTATAATTGGACAACTTTTTATCCGTGCATTGTCAGGTCCCTGTTACAGCACAGTCACTTCCCCTAAAGCCACCTATCCAGGCAACAATCATAGAAATGCCAGAGTTTGACTAATTAATGATAAATTGCCTTGCACTGGGGCTTTGTAATCTTTCCCTCCACAGATTCTCCAAGCGAAATGAGAGTTCAGGTTTTTCTGTGCACACTTTTTCTCTCAGGGACTCTTCTGGCCATGCCCTGCTTAGCCCCAGCCCAGTACTTGTGCCTGCAGACTGCAATCCCCGGCCCTATCCCTGGCTGCGTGCCCCAGTTCTGCTGAGTGCTCCTTGCCCCAGTGCTTTCATAGGGATTGCCCCAATTCTTTCCCAGTGGCCCAGGGCTCTGGAGCAGTTGGCAGGATATCACCCACAGAGAATGGTGGCTGAGTGCTTATTTTAACCCAGACATATTTCTTTCTGTCTACAAGTTGCCTGTTGAACATGAGAAGTCTGGAACAGCTTAAATTAATGTGGCAACAGAAATAAACAGTTCATTCCTAGAAACCTCAACTCCACACAAATGCCCAGTGGATACAGTGACTTATTTATGCAACCAAGCAAAGCGACACCTTCTTAACTGAACCTCTCCCTATGTGACTCTCATTCTCCTGGTGGGAACTGCACTTAGCTGCTGACTCTCCTTCTGGAGCACAGCAATTCAGGCTGCTTTGAAAATGCAGCTCTGTCTAGTTGTGCAATTGTGTTGCCCCATCATCAGCACTTCCCGTGCTGTGCACAGAGTGGGAGCTCACAGAACAAGTCCCCCTTCCCCTTTTCCTCACTCCTCAAATTTGGCCATTGAGTCTCCCAACTCCACAGAGACTTGCAGCAGTCACAAACCAACCACAGATGATAAAGAGAATTGCCAGATTAATGTTAATGGAAGTTGTATTTGTGCTGACAGAGCCTGAGAGGCAGCTGGCTGCACCTCAGGAGGCAGAGGAATAGGGGCTGGCTATGCTAATGTCACACTGAAATCAGTAATCAAGAATTATTACTCCCCAAACACTAAAGCTGCACTCACCCACCAAAAATGCTATCCTAAAAGTGTTGTCTTTTTAGCAGAAATCCCCCCAGATGGGCTGTGTGATAGCTGGACTACAGGTGATGAGCAGAAGGGGATGTATGGCCACACTGGGGAAGAAAGCTTGTGATTTCTGAAAATCCATGTTTAAAATCTCACCCTGTGTCCTTTAAATCCTGACAATGGGAGATTCTCAGTCTTTTCCAATACTTTTTACTCTAAATCAAATGTAGGAAATCAAATTTTTTTGGTCTCAATCTCATCTCAGCTTGGCACGAAGTGCTTCAAAAAAAGAAGACATTTTCATTGACCCTTTCCTCATTCTGGGATAAACAGTGCTGGAAAGTAAAGGTTCCCTGTGTAAACAGGAATGAAAAGCGTTGACATTTAAAAAACTCTGAATGCTGAAATTTGTTGCACTGGAAGTCCTGAACAGTAATAGTTCCCTAAAGCAGCAGATGAAACTGAGACATATTTATACAGCTTAAATCAACCACCAAAGTTCAAAATATTTCCCAATTCCCTACATAATTTTAACTGTTTTCTTTCACACCCGTAACATTGAGCAAATTCAGACTTCAACATACACTGACAATTTCAATTACATTTCCCCTTTGATGGCTGTATTCGAAGGTGTTGAAACTAAAGAGCTTTTTAAACTCCTTTTTTTGCTTTTATTTTACTTCTTGGGTTCTCACAATTTCCTTAATCCCTGTCGGCCTTCATTTCCCAAAGGAGTAATCTACAGTGCCCAAAACAATGGCTCAAGCTGCATTTAGGCTGTAAACACTTGAGTTGAGATGGTTCTTGTCCCTGAGGAAGGACACTGTCCCTGTCTGGAGTCAGAGGAAGGGAGACCCAGGGAGATCCCAAAGCCTGGGAGCCCTGTGGTGACAGGGGGCACCAGCCAAAGGCTCCTCTCCAACCACACATGGATGAAAAGGAAGGCAGTGACCTTCACTCAGCTCAGTCCCTTTCTGGGGATTTCCCTACCCCTGCTCAGGCTGATCATCACTGCCTTTTACACTGCACAAGCTGGCCTTGAAATATTGTTTGGCCTCTTGAGAATTTAGACCAGAAAATCCCAGTGTGTGTGTGGGGACCCCCGCCAGGGAGGGCTCCCTTGAAAAGCAGCTTTATGGCACCCTAAGGAATAGCAGCCTCTGCTGTCCATCCCAGTGAGCCAATTCCATGCTTCAGGATTAAGTCATGGCATTGCCTTCTGGACCTCCCTTAGTTCAGCAGCAGATGAACAGAAGCTCCATGTGACTTGGGTCTTTGCTGCCTGTGCTCCCGAGGCAGCAGAAGGGAACAACTGGACCATTTTAGCAGGATGCTGTTTTTAAAGCGCTGTGGAATTTCCAGGTTTCATCAAAAAGCAAGTTCAAGTGGCTGTGGGGACCCTTTTCCATGAGTACAAAGGACACTCTCCAATCTAATGTAGATGACAGCTGGAGTCCTTCACCCACTCCCTGTCTCCACCCCACCCACCTGGGAGACAAAGCTGAGACTCAAATCAGGCCCCAGCAGTGCTTGCCACACAGCACAGAGCTGCTCTTTTATGGCAGCCAGGTGCCAGATCATGCAGATAAGGATGCCAGGTCACACAGATAAGCATGCCAGGTCACACGGATTATGCCAGGTACCTGCATTCACTGTGACAAGGACTGGGGTTGTGTGAGTGAGGAAGAGACATCCAAATTTCATTTTCCATTCTAATTCTATTCTTATTCCCACTCAGACTCCCTACACCATTGCACCCCAGGGTATTTTAGGTGGTTTTAGTTGACGACCTCCCTGCTCTGCTCGTCCTGCCCCTCACTCCAGACACCAAGGGGTCTGTGCCACTGCAGTCAGGATGGTGACACAGGGAAGAAGCAGAACGTCCCTAGCTGGGTGCCCTAAAAAACTCCTGCTGCTCTCTTTGGTATCTCTTTATCCAAGCCTGAGACACAAAACTCACACCCACAGAGAACAAGAGCCATCAGGCATTTAACAAGGCCAAGCCACACAGCTCTTGGCTGCTCAGCTGGGACCTACATTTACCTCCCAAATCTGGTGACTGTTCCTTACAGCAGCAGTTTGGTGACAAGTAAACAGCAGATGGGAGTGGGAGGACAAAAGTGTCTGTCCTTCTGTCATTCCCCACCACATTATCACCACCTGCTTCCCTGCCTGGGAAAAATCTGCTGGCTGGAGCACAAGACAGGACAAGCCAGTGGTGCCAGAATCACCCAAGAGTTCCCATCCCACATGTGACACTGAGCCACATGGTGTTTGTCCCACCCACTGAGACACAGCCATGGAAAGAAGGAAAATGGGGAGGCAAGGACATGGCAGCTCCTCCAAAAGGCAGCTACAGAGAGCTCTGCCTGGACGCCTGAGCACACAGAGCTCTCCAGGGCCTCTCTGACACTCATGGTGACTGGTGATGCTCACCCAGGCTGCTGTCAGTGAGGCCACTGGGACTCCTGAGAACTGGAAGGAATAAAAGGAGAAATGGCTTGGTGCAAGGCCTGGAAAAGAGCACTGAATGGGACATGGAGGAAGCAGCACAAAAGCGGAGCCAAAGGAGGAAAACAGGGCTGGAGAAGAAAAGAGGATGCAGGATAGATAAAAGAAGGAAAAAGGGAAGAAGTTTATATATCCCCATGCACCAGCCTGGCTTTGAGGACCATGTCAGCTGCTTAATGTGGAAAAGAACTGCTTCCATCCAGAGCCCAACTCCCTTCAGACCAGAACTGGACAGTTCACTTTTAGTTGCTCAGGTTTCCCGGCCCAATCAAAGATTCAAGTGAGTATCTTGCAACTCCTCTGGAGCCTGCCAGGCCCTCGACTGAGCCACTAAAATAAACTGACACTACATGTGATGCAGACAGAAGCACTCCTTACAGGGAAACAAGATGAGAGAACCACATGAAACTTGCTACTCTTGCTACTCTTGTTACAGCTTGTAAGAATTTCTGGCTTTGTTTTGGTTTTTGCTGTGAACTTTCACTAGTGCTTTAAATGTTGCAGTCCAGAAAGAAACAGATTGAGAAGGATGAGTGTGATGTGAACTGGTACAAGGAGATGGCAGGGAGAGGCTGGGAGATGTGTCACAGCAACAGTGGGTCAGTATTGAATAGTTCAGAAAGAACTGAAGTCTTGGACTGTTCAGTGCGTGTTTCTTGGCAGTGCTTCCTGGACAGGTTCATCTCCCCTCCTGCAAAACCTGACAATAGCAGCCAGCAGGTTTACCATGCAGCTGTCTTGGCTCCAGGAATGAGCTGTCTGATAGGAAGGGAGATACTTCTGCCCTTCCTTTGCTGGCTGTACAGGGTTTGACAGGAATAAAGTAAGTACAGCCTCAGGTTGCTGCCTTCCAAAGGCTCCAGGGGAGTCAGGGCCACAAGTGTATTGGCATTACAGATGTGCTCTAAAAGGCTTTGAAACCCTTCAAAACACTGTCAGTACCCACAGAAGACAAGACACGAGCTGCTGAGAGGCTAGGGCCACGTCCAGGGCTGCAGCCAGGCCAGGAACTCTGGTAGTCAGTGACTACACTGCCTTGAGTCATGTCTGACAGTCAGGCTGGGCTCACTGAGCAGGGCCTGGGCAGCCCCAAGGACTCCTGACTGTCCAGCAGGAACAGGACTAAGGACCTGAAAGAGAGACAAACTCACCTGATGGGTTCTGCTTACATCTCTTTTCTTTAGGTTTTTCCGTCCCCGAATGACCAGCTGCAATTGTGGTGAATGACAGATCAGCACAGGATTGCTCCCCAGAACACAACACACAGTATTTTAGCAACAAACAACTTTTTCCCCATTCCCCATCACCCACTCTGCTACCACACATGAGTAGCAACACCACACGAGTTTCCAACACCACATCTCTGCTTTTTCAACATGGTTCCAGAAAGCTCCTTACCTGCTTCTGAGGCAGCTATAACCCCCAACAGACACTGTAACTTGCTCCAGGGAGATAACCCACCCCTTCCCTGTCCGCTCCACCCAGAGGCTTTGCCAACACCACATGTTCTGCTTTTCTTGGAAGGGGAATGGAGGGAGGCCAGGCTTTTCTGCTGGCTTGTTATTTATCTGTGCAGCAAGATGCCAAAATTGTGTTTCACCTGGTCTGTCACTTTTGCTCCAGCTGGGAGATGAAGAATGGTAGTGGCCCACTGAAAGGCTGGGCAATACACAGGCAGGATAAAAACCTTGCACAGAAAATGCTAGAGGTGGTGGGCCTGGACAAAATTGGCTAGGCCACCAGTTATGTTCAGTTACTACCACTTGGACTTAACACTCTAAGGAAACTGCACAAGTGGAGGAGATTTTAATTTCTTCTAGCACATGTATTTTGGTCTCACATAGACACATCTGATTCACTGCAACCTCCATGCAAGTGACTGCACAAACAGCTAGACCTTGGTTACAGTGACATTTAAACAAACTGTCACACTCAGCATCACTGTAACTTGTAAACTGCTGTTCTATCCACAAACTTCTGCTGCTTGCTAATGTCTTTGCTCCACCAGAAGTGCACTGAAACACAGACACAGCAGAAGCACTGCTTGATCTCCATCCATCCTTTCTCCACATCTTTGCTCCCCTCTCAAAAATCTATGCTCAAGAAACCTTGGCAGCAGGATTCCCACATCAGCTGTTTGACAGGGCTGGAGTGCCAGAAACCTGGGGAGGAGAGAGAATAAGGCACTGCCCCAGGAGGGTTGGCTGCCTGTGACCTTAAACAAGGTACCCTATAATATAACAACATTCACTGAGCACAGCTGGATCCTGCTTGGAGAGGAACACGGGAGTTGCATGAAGGGGCAACCGCACTTACCACTGGAGTTCTGGGAATTGCTGTTTGTTTCTTCAAAGTTGTTTTGCACTTTGCCTTCCACTCTTCTGCTGAAAGCACTTTCTGCTGGGTGGAGAGCAAAGTAGGGATGGTGACTGGTCAACACTGGATGCAGAACCAGGCAGCCAGGAGGCAAGACATGCTCCTGTGCCACATAACCTCAGACCCTGAATACAGCAGAAAGGTCAAATACCTCGTTTTGGAGGCAAATGGGCCAGATTCAGTGAAGGGATAACAGGTGGGTATTTTTCTTGAATGCCTTCTGGCTGAGGTGGCCTGGATTGGCTCTTAGGGAGCCCATGAACACTAGTCCTGACTGAACCAGAAAGGTCATGGCTTCCTCCCCTGCAAAAAAACCCAACCCTTATCTTACTCTTCCTTAAGGCAACAAGCAGCCCTTAAAGCCTGTGAGCACAGATGACCATTCTGAGACTGAACTCGGGATCTCAGCACCACACCTACAGAAGCACCGTGCCAGCTTTTCTTCTGCTTCCCAGTCACCTGCATTCCCTTGCTAAACACCCTCCTGGAAATGCTGAAGCAGAGGCCTGAAGGGCTGTCTCAGGGCCTGCCCATCATGTCTGGAAAAGCTCGGAAGATCATCTGGCTCTGTGCTGCCCAATAGTGCCCTTGTTCCCAGAGCCCCCCAGCCAGGCAGGTTGGCCCTGCTCCTGGCAGGGCACTGCCCTGCACAGTCACAGCACAGGGCACTTCCCAGTCAGGCCCCTGCGAGGGCTCCTCCAGTGCACCCAGGCGCCTCCTGCCCCTGGCAGTGGCCACAGAGCCCTGAAGCATCACTGCACAGCACAGCTGGGGCTCCCACCCTGCTCAAGCTGGTGTCCCTCAGCACCAGCTCAACAGTGCAACAAGGTCTTGTCCCACGTCACCAGGTTTGCAATATTCAGGAAAATGGATTTACTGTAGTGGCTCAAAGAATAAACTAGAGATTAAAAAACCTGAACTGGCCAAAGCAATGTGTGTGGCCCGTGCTGGACAGACCCTTGCCCTGCACTCTTATTCTGGAGCTGTCACCTGAGGGTTTCATGTGGACATGACCTAGCCTGTCTCTGCTGGGCTCAGCCTGCAGACTGGGCAGGGCTGGGGAGACAACTCTTTCATTCAGGAGTGATGGGGACTCCTGAAAACTGGTGCCAATCATGATTTTGTTCCTGCAGACCACTGGAGTGGTCACAACTGCCGTCAGGACTTGGCAGAGGCCCCGGGTCCCTGCAGGCTCCTAGGACTGCAGTGTGGCTCACACATGTGGGCTTTGGGGCTACCAGAGACCTGAACTGCAGGAAGAACTCAGCCCGTGGATTTTGGCCCAGCCAGTCCTCATAGGACACTTCCAAGTCCTGAGCAGGCTTCTCAAACAATCAATCAACTACACTCCTGACTCCTAAAATTCAGGAGAACAAGCCAACTTGGTAACCAAATCAACTGAAACAGAAACACATCAAACAGGGCTGAAAAGGAACTAGAGGCATTATCTATCTATGCCACTTGACAGATAAATAATAGAAACAAGAGGCCTTAAATAACAGGAAAATCAGATGGTGACAAAATGGTTTGGGTCAACCCACCCCTTGAACCCAGGTTCAAGTCCTGGCTTACGTCCTTAGTGGAAGTGAGACGGTCTCCAAAGATCTCTGCACAGAATTTGCATGGTGGTTTTGCCTTCATCCCTGAGCTTTCCCCTGAAACCTGTCTGGCAGTAAGAAAAATCTGGTGTAAAGTACCTTGGTCTTATTGTGCCCCTCCCACACTGAGAGGGCAGCTCACTGTTTTCTGTCCTTGAACCTATTGAATGTGAAGTAAAATTATGTGCATGGACCAAGTCCTTGGCAGCTGTGGATATGTGTTATCCAACAAAACCCATAATTGTTCAGCATCCATGGCCTCTCCCACCACAGCCACCTCTCATACTCTCATAGCATCTGTCCATGCCAGACATTCTAGGGGTGTTTAAACACCAACTGATTGACCAGCCCTTCTTCTGCACCTTGATGGAATCTCTCTCCATCAATCCCACAGACTTAAGAGAGTGATTCCCAGTGGCACATGGCACACTATGTTTCACACTCTATTTATTAACTGTTATTTCTCAGTAGTCTTTGCTTTCTTTTTTTTTTTTATTTTTTCTTTTAGGCCTGACTTTGTTTGAAAGGAGGAAATTGAGACAATGGGAGGATCAATCCTAACCTGAATTTTCTAATTCCTCAGTAATGGTTCTGTAATACTGATTTTTCTGTTTATCTCTCAGAGGTTCCTGTGAGGAATAGAGCACAGTAACTGTGGAAAACACCTGCACTCCATTTCACTTCCAAAGGTACAGGCCTAGCCCTGAAAACATCACCTCAAGGGAAACAAACACTAAATGCCAAACAGTGCTAAAAACCAAGCAAAAATTCCCATTCCTGATAAGCTATTACCAGTCTTTGTCAGGAAGCTCTTCTCAGTTTGTGACACCAGGATTTGAAACAGGGTCTTTTGTACTTTGTGGTTACTGTGATGTTTAACAAAAACAACCTGTCACTGGGAAGAGATTATAAAGGATCTGATCCCTCAACTGCTTCTGGGAGCAGCTTTTTGGGACAGCCATGGATGGAGCAGACTGAGGTCAGGAAGGGTCAAAAGCCTATCTAGGGCAGGACTGTTCAGAAAGCTGAAAGGCAGTTGTTACCTGTGATGGCCTTGCTTCCTGGAGATCCGGAATTCGGAGTGCGGAACATCTGGGACTGGGATGCGGGCGGGACCCCGGAGGGGCTGCGGTGCAGGAGGGTGGAGCAGCGGTTTATGGACGCTGGAGATTTTTTGCTGGACTGGCTCGTCTGTGTCTTCACTGCCACGAAGAGTGGAGATCGAGAGAACTCTGGATATGAACACTCAGAACTAGTGCCTGCAGAGCCAGGGAGCTCCCAGAGCGGGGCTTGCTGGAGCTGCTGATCCACCGAGCCCCTGGGACACAGCTGGGCTCCCCCCTCACCTGAGGGGACACTGGTGAAGCTCGTTAGTTCCTTTCCACACCTTTAAGGGCCACATGACAAACCCAATCCTCCTCCAGCAGGAATCATCCCATCCATCCAGAAGCACTGTGTGATTGCCACCACCTGGCTGGGGGCACCTGCAGCTCTGGCCTCCCATTTCTAAGGTTTCTAAACTACTGCGTAGGGAGTTTACAGTTTACATCTTTGTTTCTTGAGCCTTGAATAAATCCTAGTGACCTCCAGCTACATTCCTTGTCTCTTTGACCAAATACAAAGGAAAGGGCACTGTTGGGAATGGAATGGAATTAGGAGGCAGAGTGAATAAAGGCTTTTGTCCTCCAGACTAGGGACATGCAGAGAAATCCTGAATATTACTGGAATATGCTCTTTGAATGCATCTATATTTTGGCGTCTGCACCACGCAGTGAGGATCACCAGGAATTTTCAATGCCAAAAGTCATCTGAAACACCTTCAGGAAGACAGCCCTTTGTCAGGGCCACATGGATTAAATAAACCATTACAAACATGGAGAAACTGTCTAAGAGCCTCCTTCATTCCTAAGGGACATCTTCTATGGAAATTTGGATATGCATCCTGAAGCCCCAGTCCAACCACCTGTCTTGAAAAATCACTAACAAAGAAGGTTCAAGTGACCCACAGTCCGAGCTCCTTACCAGTGATTTCTACAGTGATACTGTGGCATGCTTAAAGGTAGAGGGACAACAGCAGCACCTGCACATTCTACACAGTGTAAGAAACACTCATCCACACTGAGCAGCTCTCGGGGGAATGCCACGGCAGCACCACAGCCTGACTCTGAAACAGGGCAGGACAGAAGTCCCCCAGGCTGCTCATTTCCAAAACCCCAGGAGACTTTACAGACCCTGACTCTGACTGGCTCTCAGCTTCAACAGCAGCACTGGAGACTGGGAGAGTGTACATTCACAGGGGGTTGCAATTCCAGGGGTTTTGATTCACTTGCTCTGACACACAGCCCCAAGCTGACATTTCCTCACATGTCAGTGTAGTGCTGCAGAAGATTGTGCACTGGTTTTCTCACAGTTTAGTCAGGATACTTCTCTGCTTGGCCTCCAGTCAGATAAATAGGCAGGAGGCTTGTTTTGCTCTCTATACTTCCTTTCAATCTCCATGGATAATCCTCCTCCAGCAGCTGCCGGACTACCAGCAAAAATGTAGTCAGATAAGAAAATTTCCAGCTTGTGGATCATCTGTTTTCCATGAGGGTCATTCCCACCAAGGGTTGC
This sequence comes from Regulus satrapa, assembly GCA_013396955.1. NCBI lineage: Eukaryota > Metazoa > Chordata > Aves > Passeriformes > Regulidae > Regulus > Regulus satrapa. The sequence continues at coordinate 24,622 of VWZN01005899.1, read as the reverse complement.
TTTATTCCCCATCAATGCCAAGAGAAACAGCCATGAGCAACTCTTGAGTGTCAGACACAGAGAGCACTGCTGCACATCCTCTGCAGCCCAGATACTGCTCTGGGACCTGAAGACAAAAGTCTCAATGGTATGAACTCCAAAATTTCTTCTTCTTCCTATCAAATGAAACAAACAGTATGTCTTCAAATGGAGACCCACAGGGGAGGCTGCTCCATCTGCCACTAGGCAGAGAGAAAGTGAGTTTTGAGCAGCAATGCAAGACAGACAAACAAATATCAGTTCTAGCAGTCTGGAAGAAGCTAAGAGTTCATTGGGAAAAAAATGTTCAGTCTGTAGTTCATCAGATGCCAAATTCCCTCTGAAGGCTGAGCAACACAGATAGAGAGCATCACACAGCTCTTCTGCTCTACTCTGGAAAAGTCACCTTCACTGTGTAACTCATGGCCTCAGGCTGATGAAAAGGCCAAGATGTTTCTAAAAATGAAAATCCTGAGTTGCTGAATGGACACAAAACCCTCCTGCCTCAAAATCTGCAGCAAGACTGGAGACAGCACTGTGGGCAGCTGACCTCATAACTGCTGCATAACTTGTGGAGCTTTTCAAACCCTCTCAGAAGGCAGCAGTGACCTGTCCCAGTGGAAGCTGCCGTGATGCGGAGGGTGATTCTCACTGCATGGCCTGCAGTCGGTCAACTCGGGGCTTTGTGCTGCAGTCCTGCAGGATGGCCCAGGGTGTGCTGAAGGACACACTCGATGAAGGAGATGCTGAGAATGGGGGGACTCCAGCCTGGCAGCAGGAAAAGCTTGGTCACTTCTGTGCTTGGTCAGCATGGCTGCAGAGGAGCTCTCAGGGTGACACTGTGGCTGAAAAGGCTGAGGTGTTCCTTGGGGAGCAATCAGGAATTTCCACGGGCATCAGAAAGGCAGTGCCAGCTCTCAGATCCTTCCTGACCCAGTGGTGGTGCCTGCCCTGCCCTGTCCAAGTGTGGAGAACAGACTGGAGAACACTCAGAGGAGGAGACAAGAGAATAACCAAGGGCCAAGAACAGCAGAGCTTACAAAAGAAACTCAAGTCATTCCTGGGCCTGGAGAGCACGCTAGGCCAGGTCTAGAAAGGACAAAAACTTGGTAACTGAGTCGTCCTTCACTGAGCACACAAGGTTATAAATAGGATCCAGTGCTCAAAGCTACAGCTCGCTAATTTTAGTCTTGATTTAGTGGAGGTAATAATTCATCAAAATAATTACCTTATGAGATTGCTGCATTTTCTTTCACTCAAAAGCAAGATTAGCGGTCTCTCTAAAGCATATCTGTGTGTAATTCAATCAAGGCAATCCTACAGAATGTTTCTCTAGGCAGTCCAGAGATCAGAGGAGTCCCTCTTGGCTTTCCTGGTTTCAGGAACACCTTAAAGTCCTGTGATTGGCAAGCTGTGCCAGCAAGGAGAAAATCTGGCACACAAATCCACACACTACCATGATGCACCACCACAACAGTGACCAGACTGTCTCAACAACATCACTTTTTCCAGGTAAAAATTCTGGTTAATGATGTGTATGGTATTTGTTTAGAAACATCTTGTCAGGATTAGTATGGAACCATTTTGATGGTTCATATGGAATTATACCGTCATCTAAGGAGAAAAAAGTGTCGTCACTGAACATGTTGGAAAATTATTCCTTAACAATGACCTGAAACTCCATACTCTGAGCAGATAACTTGACTATGGCAAACAGGTCTTTCCACAGGAAAATCCCTCTGCTCAAATCTATCAAATTTTTAATGTGTGTCTCTCTACACACAAACAGGTGGAGCCTGTTGCTAAAACAGTGTGGGATCAGACTGGGAAAAGCACCTGTACTCAGACATTTCAGACATCCAACTCACTGAACTGGAGGAAGCAAAGATACATCATTCAAGTGGAGTCTGGAGCTGGTTTTTTCTGGTTAGACAGGATCTGTGTGGAAACCAGCTGTACTACCAAAATGACAGCTGCCTTAATGAAACACTGTATTTAAGCACTTTGGATGAACAAATTGTATCCAGTGTGTATCCAATATGGAAAGAATTTGAGCAGCAAGCCTCGATGAAGTTCCTCGAGCATCTCAGGTGTCAGGGTGGGTGTAGGTCTGTCTGTCCCCTGGAGAGCCAAGAATGACCCTGGGGATGGCAGAGCCCATTCCACAGAGCCAGGGCCCATCCCACAGACCCTGAGAAAGGTCCACAGGTGACAGCCAGCTTCAATCATGAGTCCAGGTCATCAGGAAGTTCATGGCAATGAGACAGGTAAGTGGCCAGGTTGGCAAGTCAATCCACAGGTCAGCAGCAGGATCAGCTCTGGTGAGGTTAACCAGTGATCCTCAGCGAGGTCCAGCGTGCCCAGACAGGGTTGACATCAAGGTGGGAATGCAGTTGTGGGTTGGGGTACAAACCCACGGGACCCACGGCCAGGCATGGGCATGTCCACAACTGAGCTGAGACCAGCATGCTACAGAGCAGCTCAGGCAGGGTGTGTGGCTCAGAGCCGGGCTGGCGCAGGAGTGCGGCTGTGCAGCCATGTGGGGCTGCTCAGAGCCTTTCAGAGCTCTGAGTACTCCGCTCAGGGCCTGGTCATTGCTTTAGATTTCCTTCCTGGAAGCAGAGTCTGGGAGAGCTGTGCTGGTTTTCCAGCTCTCTCCCTATACTTCCATAACCCAGGAATCTGAGGCTGTATCTGCAGGTACCAGGCAGAGGTGAATGCACACTCTTGAGCCTGACTCACCAAGCTCAATCCCACTCCTAGTGCTTTTATAGCCAGTTCAGATCCCAGGTGCCCAGGTTTTCTCTGCACTGCAAACTCCTCAGAGAGTCATAAAATCCCAGATTGCTTGGGGTTGGAACAGACCTTAAAGATCATCTTGTCAACCCCCTGCATGGGCAGGGACACCTCCCACTGTCCCAGGTTGCTCCAAGCCTTGTCCAGCGTGACCTTGGACACTGCCAGAGATCCAGGGTCAGCCACAGCTGCTCTGGGCACCCCGTGCCAGGACATCCCCACCCAATTCCTACCTGGATACTCAGAATTTCTTCCCAAAATCCCATCTAACCCCATCATCTACCAGTGTGAAGCCATCCTCCCTGTTCTGTCACTCCATGTCCTGAACAGTCTTTCTCCATCCTTCTGAGCAATCCCAACAGCCCAGCCCCAGCAAGCCTGGTTCAATCAACTCCATCTTACAGAGCAGCCAGAGCCTGAAGTAGGACAGAAACATCTTTGAACCCTCCCCCATGAATCTGCATTCAGAAATGTTTCTAAAACTGGGACAATGAACGTGCCTAAAATCTACTTTTATTTTTTGGAAACGGCCTTTGACAGCCTTCTTTTTCTCCAGTGAAAAGAGTGAATATGTTGACAGAAACAGCATTAAGAATATTATTTTTATTCATTTTATTTATATTCATAGCCCAGTTCTAATCTTATGAAAAAGCCCCTACTCCTCACTCAGAAAAGGGAACTTTGGAAGGAGACATTTGGCATTAACAATTCCAGGGAAGCCCAGAGCAGAGCTCTGCAGACAGCAGCTATCCAGCAGCACTGACCAGAAATGATCCTGCAAGATGGTACTGAAGCTGCAGGATATCATTCTTGTTTTACCCATTTTCAGTGACTTTTCATTCGTTATGACAGAAAACCAGAAGCACAGGCTCTGGAAGGGAACTTTGCTCTCAAGCAGAGACCCAGAAAGCTGAACAGGTGATATTGAAGTGCTTTCCTCACCCATTCCCATCATGAGTGAATTTTCAGCATTTGCCTTATAACCAGAAGAATGAGACCAGGGTAAAGACAGCCTCAGCTTTACTTCTTCTGACTGCAAGGACCCAAGAAAAGCCAGCTGTGCTTTTCAAAAGTCAGGCATTCACATCTGCCTCACAGGACCTTGGATTTTGGGAAGAACAGTCTGAGCAGCAGAAAGGTGTGAGGATACACTGGCCAGCCTGCCTTGGGGACTCATCATGCCCTCTCCTGTATCCTCATCAGGGTTAGTGCTTTCTCATCGTAAATCATAAATCCTACTGGTCATGGGAACTAGGAGAGGAAAAAAGAGGTTAAAAAAAAAAAAAAGGAAAAAGAGAAGTTTATGGGAAGGCGGTTAAACCGTATGAAAATATTATCTTGATCTGACCTTGAGTGTCCTCAGATACTTGATCAGTAAAGATACTTGAAATGACTGGAAACCCATTTGCACAGTTCAGGGCCTGCTGATCTAGCCTGCAGCAGGGACAGCTTCTTTTCTTTTGCTGCAGAAACCACAGTGCAAGAATGGCTTCAAGCCCAGCACTCAGAACATGCCTCTTCCTTCAGAACTGGCTTCCAGGAGCCATGCAGCATCAGGCAAGGGCCTGAGCTGCCCCTGCCAGGAGAGGGGCAGGGACTGGGGGTGGGGCACCAGAACTGTAGGGCCCACTGCAGGCACACTCTTCCCAGAGAAACACAGCTGGGGTTTCTTTTCTGCTGGAGAGCTTGGATTGCAACCAGCAGCTCAGCTATTGCTACAACTGGTTGGGAAGGTGGAAAGACATCAGTGGCAATAAATCCCCTTGAAATGGGAAGCACTGGGAAGGTAAGAATTAGCTAGAGCTGAGCAAAGCCCCAGTGCTCACAGCACACTGCTCCTGAGCTCTCTGCAGCGGGAGTAGAGACCGCAGAGCCCTGCTGTCTAAGGCATCTCTACGGCAAGAGATGGACCCACTGCTGGCCCCCAATAGCCTTGCTGAGGGCTGGAGTGGAGTTTCCAGGGGCAGGGAACCACAGGAATAACTGTAACATGTGCCATCATAAGCACTGGGGCAGGTCCTTCAGCAGATAACAAGATTAACTTCATGATGATGATGCTGGACATGCATTTTATGCCCTGCACCTTCTACCATGGTCCATATACAAGCTGCAGAGAACCTGCATGCCACCTGTTGAGAGCCACCAAACCTTAAAAGCCGACAGTCTGGTGGTCCATATTCCCATAAACCCAAGGGTGCCTCGTTATTATAATCCCTTAAAAACCAAATTCCAGGTGATTTTGGGATGGAAGCGCCCCCTGGCGGGTGCAGCTGCAGGCTGATGAGCTCGGCTCATTCCTCTCTATCATCCCAGACTCTGGAGCGGGACACCCCGGGCACTCAGCAAAGCTCAGAGCAGCGCCGCGAGGGGAGTAAGTTCAGCTGCAAAGAACTTCTCTGCAGACTTTTAAAGTATTCAAACCTAGCAGGTAGCAAAAATTTCTCTCAACATGTTTAGTCAAATTTTGCACTGAATTACAACTGAACTGCTTGTTAAAGTCTCCCCTCTGTGTGGGGAGTGCAGACCACAGTGCTCTTCAGTTTGCTGACAACTGCCCTGTCCTGAGCTCCCTGAAATAAATCATTTATTGAGTGTGATTTGCTAGCAAGATACTGAGGTAATTTAAATGATTTTGAAACCAGTTTTAACTCACTGCATGAAATAATTCCCCAGAAGTTCATAAGACACTTCTTCTCTAACACGTATGTTCAGTTATTATTTAGGGGAGTATAAAAATGTTGTGCATCACTTCAGTTAAACAAGAGCCTAAGCCATCAACCCCACAAGGAGCATGTGTAGAATTCCATGGACTGGGGTAGGAGCTCAGAGAAATTCCGGACCTAACTGTGTCTCTGTGAGAGGGGATCCCAGCTCAGCTTTACAGTGCCCTGGGCAGCACATGATCCAGCACTTTGCCTGCTGGATCAAAAACAAGGAAAAAGAGAAGTTTATGGGGAGGGGGTTGAACCATATGAAAATATCCCACAGCTCCAGTGGAAGGATCCCCAAGAGTGAAGTCTCTCCTGCCAGCCTGGTGCTCCCCACAGCCCCTGGAGGTGCCAGTCTGCAGCGGGCCAGCCCTGCAGCAGATACTCACTGATGGGGGCGTGCAGAGCCACGTGCTCTTGGTAGGGAGTGTAGTACTTGTACTGCTTGCCACAGAACTCACAGGTGTAATTGCCAGTTTCTGTGAAATTAACAAGGACAAAGGTCAGGAAGGAAGGCAGCCCCCTCACACAACCTCCAGCTTCTCTTTACAGAGAAACTGGTCAGGTGACAGAAATGTTCCTCATGCATATGAAGATCACCTGCCCTGTAATCCACATGCCCTTTTCCCAAGAAAGGAATCAGTTCAAGGCAGAGGGATGGACCATACATAAAAAGTCCAGTAGAACTGAATAAGTGCAGAAGATTACTCCAAAATAATGCACGTAAGTGTGCTAAACAAGGCAGAGAATCCAGTTCTAAAGTCTGTACTACAGATGACACAGTTCTGTCCACTGGTTACCGAAAGTCTGGGCTGTGTGGACAACAGAACAGTCAAACCAGGAAACAAACAGTCAAGTTCAAGTATTAGAGAACTTTTATTTAAAATCATGGCGTTCTCTTGCAGGAGAAGAGTCTTTTCTGGAGTAACTGTGCTCATTCCTGCTTTGGGGATACGGAAATAATAAAGTGTAACCACACACTGACACCTCCTCCTCTTGCCAGTGCTGGAGTACAGAACTGGCAACAAGCTGCAAGACAAAGGAAAATCCATGGATAATTGATTGTTTCCAAAATGGAAAACTCAGAGAAATGCTTTAGCAAAACCTGGTGTTCTCTCTGTTTCCCTCTGCTCTGTCTGAGGATCCACCACAAAGGCAGTGTGAATGAATCACCTGCCAGCTCTCAGGGCACCTTCAAGCCCTCTCTCATCCCTCCCAGACTGCTTTTCCCCTGAACTCCCTTGCCCTTCTCTTTGCAGAGCTCTTGAGCAGAACACATCACAAAGCTGCAGTTCTGAGGGCCAGGGCTGCTGGTGTTCTTTGCTCCTTTGAGCCTGAACAAATCTGTGAGCACCCAAATCCCAACCCCTCTGTGTAATGCAGTGCTTCCTGCTTTTCCTAGAGGGTGGTATGAAGGTAGGTATGAACACCTGAACTTTCCCTTTTATTTGAAACAATAATAACTCTTACTTGGCCCAATCTTCTGGAAGGGCTCGGGCTCCTCTTCCTTCACGTCGTCGGCAGCGATGACGGCCTGGTCGTAGGGGTCTGCAAGAGAACAGAACCAGAGGACAGCTGACAACACCTCAGCATGCAGCCTTCTACAGCTGCATGGGCACTGAATGCTCCTGCACCTGTAATCACATTTCCATCTGTAACAGGATTGGAAGACAGGAATTACAAACCAGTGATCCCTCTGTCTGACTTGTAAAAAAAAGGCCTCAGGTGCCCCAGGATTACCCCTGCTCCCAGCCCACTAACAGGTGTTGTAGGAATTAATATTTCAAAAATACATATGAAAACTGAATGAACACATTGCAAAATCTAATCCATATGTCCTGATTTTCTTCCAAGGAATCTCCCCTCTAATGCTGCTGTACTGGCTGACAGTGGGCATGGCAATGCAGTCTGCAGGCACACCAGCTAACAAACAACAACCTGGGGCTCCTACCAGCTAACACACAGCTAGCAACAAATCACAACCCAACCCACTTTAGAAAAGACTTTGAATGATTTACACGATCACCAAAGACATGAAACACCTGCTTCTTCGATTGTCTGAAGCCTGACCAAATGTATGTGCAACAAAAGCCTGGTATCTGCTAGGGCTGGGCATCAACCTGGCTGTAGACACTGGGCAGGGAAAAAGGATGCTCCCTGTCCCCTGCAATCCCTGACAAAACTCCTTTGACTCTTACAAGTTCAGAATCCATCTGCTGTGTCTGAACTACTGAATGCTTGAACAAGTTTGTGAAATAAAGCACACAAAGGAGCTTGGCTTACCTGCCCGGTTTTCTGGGGCCCCTTCCACACTAAAAACTAACACAGAATAGAAGAAGAAGGAGGGGAAGAAACAAAACAGAAATTAAATCCTCTTAAATGGTCTTGTTTTCCTCCTGCATTTCACATCCTGCTGCAGCACATTTCAGCCCTACTGAATAAACCAGGCTTTGTGCCACAGTCCCTCCTCTTCCCAGCAGCATCCTCACAGGACCTGGTTGAGCATGCCCAGCCCTAATACACACAGATGCTCAAGGCCTTTGTTCTGAACCTGACACGGCCCCAGGTGAAGTTCAGGTGCACAGCTGCCTCACCCCTCTGTGTGCTGGAACACAGCACCCCAGGGAGGAGCTGGGATGGTCCTTGCACCGACATGGAGCCCTTTCCAAGCCCTCTTGTGGCCCGCGGCAGAGCTCCCTGAGACATTTCTGACTGAAGCAGCCACGTTCCACTCACAGTGACTGTCAGGGCCACTAATTCTGTTCTGGCTCCCCACAGGAGGAAGGGAGCTGGCAGTAGTGCTCTGCAAGAGAACACTGGCTGTCCCTAGAGCACGTTCAGATGTCCCCACATTCCAGGTAAACGCAACTATTTTGAACAACCATGTATTGTGAAAAAACACTTGCTTTTCTGAGACAGCCCAGCCATTCAAAACCTGCTGCTCTCCAAGCAGCCCCTTTCTAGAACTCTCCTTGGTCAAGTGAGGAGCAGTACTGACAGGCTTGCAGCACACACAGGGAAGGTCTGGAGTATCCGAGGGCTCCAAGGCAAAGAGCTTTAGATGTTCAGTAAGCAGGGGAGCAAGCATGTTGATACTTCATTTCCCCCATTGCAAAATAAGGAAACACTGCTTCTGGCAGTGAGTGTCTGCTTCTGTTCAGGTTTCACCAGCCTAGGCCATATCTACAGTCACAGAGGAAAAACTGGCCTTTAAGGGCCACTGCCAACTTCTTCAGTTCACTACTACTGGACAAGCGATTATCAAGAATGAAACACTTCCCAACTCTGAAATCTGAAATACTTCACGGAGAAGTATGTTGGGAACAAACCTGTAAATTCCGAAAGAAAAGGAACCAACTTCTTCCCAGCAAATAATCAGGCTGAGGCACACAGTCCCAGGATCTCCATCCTAACCATGAACCTCACTGCAGACACACTGCAAGGCCCCCAGGTCCCAGCACAGGTGTTGTTTTGATGCACATAGAGAGAATCAGGCACAGCAAACTCCTTCCTGCAGTGCCTGTAGACTGTGCCTCCATGGTAAAGACAGGCGAACCATCCCTGCATGCCACAGGCCACATGCTCCTGCAGAGCCACATTTTTCTTCCCCAAAGATTTCTCAGCCTAGTTCAGGTGTCTGAGTGTCAAAACATTACTCACCATCCACGGCATGTAGGTCTCTGTGCTCTTGGAAGCAGCTATAGTATTTATATTTTTTCCCACAAATGTCACACGTGTACCTAAAATTGTCTGTAGGAAGAAGAAAAAAAAACCATAACAGTTTAGAAACTCTGAGGTGAAAGGCAAGCACTGCCACCACACTGCTCAGACACCCCCATGCACTGACACGTCCCATGTGCTCTGTCAAGTCTCTAAGGCACACAGACAACCCCTGCCTCACACAGACAACCCCTGCCCCACACTATATGGCTTGGGGCATATCCTGATTTATTTCCTCTTCAGACAACTCTGCTCTCCAGGGCAGACCCCATAGACCTCACAGCAATGAGGATGCAGGGCAGCAAGGTCTGCTGGCATCTCCTTTGGAAGTTCAGGTTTCAGCAAGTTCAGGGACAAGCAAGAGTTGGTCAGGATGGGGACAAAGGAGCAGAACTAAACACAGAGTCAATGAACAAGCTGTTAGAGACCAAAGCCTTAATACAGGAACTCTAATGAGGACTGTGAGCACACACCTGCTTCTCACTGCTGCTGGTTAATGATGTCCAGCTGCAGCCAGGATCCTGTCAGAACTAACAGACACAGGAGATCCAACAATCAGCACACAGGACAGTAAGGTGCTCGGTGAAGGGAGGACTGATGAAACTTGGTTTCATATCCATTTGTTCCCTGCACCCCATCACTTCACCCCAGCACCAACCAACCATTCACCACAGCAGTGTGGGGCAGACGGATGCAAAACAGCTCCAAGTGTTTATGAATCTGGTTTGTTCTGAATAGGGATCAGTGTCTTTAGCTCAGCTATCACATCAGTGCAAGAGGAGGATTTCCCTGATCAGCTTAGTGGGGTGTTTCCCCTCTCTGCTGCCTGCCACACCCTGGGGACAGACTGCCCTCCCTGAGCAGTCACCCCACCTGTCAGATGACCCCAGGTCGATGGCTTGGTGCTATGAGCCCATAGCAAAATGGCAGCCATATTAAAGTCCATGGCAAACACAGTGAAACACATAGGTTTGTACACCCACAAAGGATCTTGAAGCCAGCATGTTTCCTTCCCAGCAGGAGCAAGGAGTGCAGGCAGCAGCTCCCAGGGCTCGAGGACCTGCCATTCAGTAAGGTCCCCTGCAGTACTGTAGTTGTATCCATGTATCCCTACTATCAGCAAAGTTAAAGCCTTTGTGTTCAAACACACCAGATTACACATTAAGTAAGCTTTTATTTTACTTCTCCATTACTTTACTTTTTAAATTACTCCATATTTTAAGCTAGGATATATTGTTATGGTGTAACCACTCACTCGGGTTCAAGACTCAGTTCAGCAGCACATGGGGTTCAGCATTAAATAAAGGATCACTGTCACCCTTTATTCAAAGTGACTGTAGAAATTACGATGATCTAGCAGAGAAAAATGCCAAATCTAAATGGTGTTAAACAGCTGGGCACTAGAGCTTTACCTCTGTAACAAAAAAAATATTTCTATCTTAATCAGAGCACAACAGTGCTAAACTAGAGTTAAGGGGTTTTTAGAAGTCTAGGCTGGACAAGCAAGGAGAAACAGTGCATGGCTTGAGGGAGAGGAGGAGGAGCAGCAGAACACACCTGACCTGTGGGAACATTCCTGTTGCAAAAGCACTGTCAAGTCACATTTAACTGTGTTTGTTCCATTATGTGATCTTGTGCAGGCTCCTTCTCTGGTCACAAAACGGTGCTGAGGGCCTCCCTCTACCCTGGGCCCTCTCCCATAACGAAGAGGATCTAATGATAGCTGCTGAGTATCTGTGTAGCTGTTGCAACCCCCCTGACAGTTAGCACAGTCAGTTAGCAAGGCAAGTAGCAGAGAAACTCCTCACTTGGCATCAGCAGTCACTCCCACCTTGATGGGTGTCCCCAAACCAAGGAACCAACCTCCTTTTTGAAGTGCAATGAGCTCTACAGGACCAACTCTTCAAAGGAGTCCCAAAGACCAGGCACTTTCACATTCAGAGAACAAAAACTATTATGGCCTTAGTTTGGAAGAAAAGACCTCAGTAGATAAGAAGCCTTGCTGGAAGAGAAGAAAACTAACACACCCTTTCACAGGGCCAGACAGGCTACCTGTAGTCCCTGTCACACAGGGGGGATCTCCCTGTCCCCAGCAGAGCCTGTGCTTGGCTGGAACTTCTTCCCTGGGCAGTGCAGGGAACGTGGAACATGTAACAAGTGTAACAGCACAGCCCCAGAGAACAGGGGTTTGCTTGCGCTGTCAGGGGACTGTTCCTACAGACAGAAGGATTTCCAGGGATTACAGAGAAGTAAGAATTTGTTCCAGATGGTCCAGCTTGGCACAAAAAGGAGCAGATCTCCTGGGCTCTGTAGGAGAGAACACCCAGCAAAGAGTGCCCAGCCTCAGAGGCAGGAGCTTTACAGAGAATTCACAAAGTACTGAGAGTTGCCCATGTGCAGCCAAGCTTTACCTCTCAGAACAGGAGTCCCTGTTCAGGCTGCTCCCAAGAGCCAGACCTCCTCCTGCTTACCCAATGAAGCCATCTCTGCTGACAGCCTTTGAACACAGCCAGGGCTTGACTCCAGCAGGCACTGCTTTCTTAGCAAGAAACTTTCTGGGCAGAATTAGCCCTTCAGTACCACTTAGACTTACAGAATCTCCTGGGTTGGAAGGGACCCACAAGGATCAGACACCCCAATAATCTCAGCATTGTTCAAATGCTTCTTGAGCTCTGTCAGGCTGTGCCCACAGGAACCTGTTCCAGGGCAGTTTTCCTGCTGTGGGTTATAACTCCTACCCCAGCTGGGACACAATATCCAGTACCTGTAACACAGGCTGCCATGGAAAGAGCTGCAAGGGAGTCCAGGCGCTCAGGTGTGGCTGCAAGCCCACACTGAAACCCATGCCTAAACATCTGAGAGGTGGATCCAGACAGAGCCAAACTAACACTACTGAGGCAAGTTCGCTCCGATTCAAACTCTGCCGTCATTAGGGGCTCCCCCTCAAGGCTCCTCCCAAAGCATGGCCACGCACCAGCAGGCACTAGCAGGGCAGGGAAGGACACTCCTCAGCCCCCCAGCACATGGGTTCAGTGCTGGCCCTGGTATTCAGAGCCTTGCTGCCAGCTGAGCAATGGCTCTGCTGCAAACACAGACCTTCAAAATGCTCCAAAGACATCTGGTCAAACCGCAGACTCCAGCAAGTATCATTCTCCTTTGTGCTCAGGAGCCTTTCCAACAGGAGCAGGGTTCCAGACAGAGGTCTAGTGAGCACCAGCTGTACTCAGTCAGCTCACAATTCATCTTTAATGCACAGAATAGAGCACCTCATCTTGCTAGTAGTAGAAAAGGCAAGGCTCAGCCTGGTTACAAGGCAGCTCCTCAGCTGTAAAGGACTGACACACTCAGATGGCAAATGGGCAAGTTTTTCAAGTACCCCAAGAAATAACGCCACAGGGCCTGAAAGAAGTTTTGACCCCTCTGCTTGCAAGTGGACCCAAATAAAAGAGAAGGAGCTGCTCTTGTCTCCCATCTCCAGGAGCTGCTGCCAGCTGGCTCCTGTGGTGTGTCCAGCACTCACTGGGACCGGCTGGATCCCTTGCCCAGGGCTGAGCTCAGCTCTCTTCCCAGATCCTGCATTCAAGATTTGGAGAATTTTTGTTGGTTTGATTCATATATTTCCAAGAGAAGGAAGCATATACATCATTTTGGCAGGAAAGAGAGGGCAGAGAACACATACCCAGCAGTGGGAGCGAGAACAAGACACTTCTTTCCTTAGGACACTTGGCCTCAGTGGATTTTGCTTTAGAAATCCAGGAAGGGAATAAGAGCAATCAGAAATGTGTTGAAAGGTCAGGAGTTCTGTATCACTAAAAATACAGCTAGAAATACAGATCACCTAACCTGCCCTCCTAAGTGCAGGAATACCACAAAAGCTGGGTGCAAACTTGTTCCCACAGGGCTCCAAGAGCTCTGCATGACATCCCAGAAAGCCAGACTGGAAACAGTCCCATCCAGCTGACATCCCTGCAGTGCTGCCAGCACAACCTGTAAGGGTCCCAAGCAATGGGCTCTCTCCACAGCAGCTGCAGGAGGCCCTCAAGGACTTATCCAAGGTGAAGAATAATTTTCACCTGGCCCAGAATTCACACTGAGCTTTCAAATGGCAGGAACCACAAGTGGTACTTGACAGAGGAGCTCTCTCAGAAACTGGCATTCTGCAGATACCCTGGAATCCTATTGATCCTACTCTTGCAGAGCACTGCAGGAACAGCTGTCTAACAGGGACAGCCTCCACACGTGGAAGAGCAAAACTGAATGTAAATGGAACACAACAGCCTGCTCAATTCTTCCTAACATCCAGAAAAGCTGCAGGTCCCAGTCAGGATAAAAGCAGGAAAATTAGAAGAGGGCAGTCTGGACAGCACTGCTTGTCCTGCTCCATTATCAGGGTAGTTCCTTTGCTCAGGCAGGTTTGGGAATGGCAAAGGAAGCACCCGGCATAAGGAATTCTATTCTAAATCATACATCCTATGACAATTCCACATTCATTATTCACCTTGGCAAACAAGGCTTCCCAAACATAAAGTCCAGGAGCAGCTCTTAAAGGTGAGGGGCTGGATTACTTATAGCTGCAATACATTTATGTCACAGCTCTATTTGAGGCTGTGATGTTTCTGGCTGCATAAAGGCTTTCGGAGTGGGGCTTAAGTGACCACAAAAGATCAGCATCATGCCTCCAGCTTTGGCCAGTGGATCACAGGACAGTCGATGACATTCTCTGATCCTCAGTTTCACACTCCTTGTTTCCTGAAAATCAACTGGCAGATGCTTAAGTCCTGCTGGTGACAAGCCCAGAGGGCTGGAGCTGGGGAATGGCTCTGTGGCAGTACCTGGAAAAAGCATCACCTTTCCTGGGATATCTGCCTCACTGGAAGGAGCCATGAGCAACACCAGCACTCTTCAGGAAGAACCAGTCCCCGTGACTAATCCACCTGATGCAAAGAAACAGGAAAGGATGGCATTTTCTGAGGAACATGCTGAATGCTTTCCACTGGGAAACACCTTTCCAAGCTGTGTCCAGGGCACACTCTACCTGAGCAGCCGCAGCCTTCCCAGAAGACCCAGAGTGCAACTATTGCTTCCTTAAAACACATCAGGGAAAAAACAAAACATCTGGGACCCTCACTTGTTTCTGTGGATTCCACCCAGGGCAGCACAAAGACAGCTCTGGAGAGAGGCTTCTTCTCCCTTTCCGCAGCCAGAGGGGCACCTAGATGGAAAGGAACACATTTATGGCTTCCTACGCTGGCAGGACATTCCCCGCGCAGGCTCACAGACAATTCCTTTAACCTGAGCCTTTGGCATCTTTTGAGGCTTCCTCCCAGACTGGCAGTGAGAGGCAGAGTCAGGGACAGGAGCAGAGACCTCCCTCTCCTCCCCACTGGAGCTGTGCCTTGCACACAGGTTACAGCTTTACAGCAGCATTTCATAGCCAGGGACAGAGCTGCCAGTAAAATCAGCTCCAATTTACATCAGAACTCTACTTAAAGGTGTCTAATGGCAAAATTCCTTGAAAAGGGAGCAGGACTGAGCCCAAAGTCAACAGCAAACCCTTAAGAGGATTAAAGTACCCAGTTACATGAGTAAGGATTAAATAATAATAAAATCCAGAATTCTGGAAAGGACAGAAACCCTCACATGCATAGGCCCAAGCTGGATCCTAAGTGGGGGTAAGGAAAAGGTTTTCTCTGTGGGCAAAGTATTCTAGGATCACTCAGTTCACAATAATTTACTTCCCTCCCACAAACATTTGTCCTCTGTCAGGAAACACTGTGCTTCCCGTGCTTCACACAAGGGCATCCTTGGGATGCAAACTGCCAAGCCAGGAATAATCCCAAACCCTCCCACAGAGGGGTCAAATCCCCTGAAATGACCCAAAAATTGGTGCAAGGTGCTGACTCACCTTTCAGCTGGCAAGGGGCCAAATGACAGGTGAGAGGGCATGGAGCCACAGGCTTGTGCTTGCCTTCTCCATGAAGGATTCCAGGGCCATTCCAGCTCCTGGGAGGAGCTTCTACAGCTGCACTCAGGAGCTACAAGGCTGAATTCACCTCACAGCAATTTTTAAGCTTTCTGATCCATGGCCAGAGGAATCTATAAATTTTGTGATACTTTATTAAAACCATGTGTGAGCTGAATATATCACAATGGAGATTTCAATGCACACCATCCAGGCCTGGATGGAATTCCACCTGGTTTGGAAACCTGATGCCAGACTACCAGGAATTTTCCTGCAGAGGGGAATATCCTGGTTTAATTTCTGAGAGAATGAACCCTTGTTCAGAATAGTCTGATCATCACAAACTCTATTATTTTTAAAAAAAATGTTTCGGGGAAAATGTGTTTTGGATACTACTCACTGGATGCTGAGAGACAAAAGGCATTCTCAGGATGTTACACAATAAAGAATTTCCTTCTTCCTGAGTTAAAGTATGTTCAGGTTGAATCCAAACAGACAGCAAATAGCAGCCATTTAAAGCAAAAATATTAATATTTTACAATTATCCCCCAAATCGACATTGTGAAGTGGGATATTGAGGGTCCATGACAGAATTCAGACACATGAGGCAATGTAACAGCAAGAGCAGATCATGCCTCATCCTGCCTCACTCTGGTGTCACTTCAGGGCAGGGCAGGGCTCTTTTTTTGTCCATTCAAAGTGTAAATAAGGGTAGAATAAAGAATGGTCTACTCAGCATCCTAAGGTGTTACTCCCAGCAATCTGACAATTAAGTATATCAACATGCACAATTTAAAAAAAAACAAAACCAGATATACTTGAACCTACATAACCTGTAAATGTGGGAAGACTTATATTTCTATCAATAAAGATCTGAAGCTCCATCTCAAGTGAAAAAGTCCATTCAGCCCACACTGTGGAGTTCTGCATAACACACAATAAAGACAATTTTATTTTAAAGCCCCTTCTGGAGTAAAAATGCTTTTGCTGGGAACACACCACTCATCTGTCTCACAACTGCTTGGATTAAATGATGTAGCACTGAGAGTTTCATAAAAGAAAAGCAAATCTCCTCCTGGCTTTTTCCTACTCACTTGTCTAGGTCTAGAAATTCTTTTTTACTGTGATTTCCAGATGGCAATTCACATGGATCATCACTGCCTGGTCCAAAGGGGAAAGAAGAAGTGCTAGTTAAATGACTGAGCAGCACTGAAGAAGAGATCCTGCCTCCATAAAACCTCTACATGAACAAAATGAAATTAAATTAAGCCAGGGAATGCTCCTCTCCACAATCACCCGAGGTAATCAAGAACACCAACCCTTCTGCTTAGGCTGAAGGGAAAAGGTGTCAGGAAGGTGATCCCTGTATTCCTCTGCCTTTCTGGTTATGAAGATCCTTAGGAGGGAAGCTACTGATAATTAAAAACCTAAAATACTGAATCTGTATGGGTTTGTTTGCTATTCAGGTTCAACATTGCTGAGATGCCAACAAGAAGC
Source organism: Regulus satrapa (assembly GCA_013396955.1). NCBI lineage: Eukaryota > Metazoa > Chordata > Aves > Passeriformes > Regulidae > Regulus > Regulus satrapa. The sequence goes on along the minus strand of VWZN01005899.1, from coordinate 7,921 downwards.
TGAACGCAAAAACATCAGGATGAAAGAAGAATTTGGAATAACCACTGGCATAGCTGTTGTACACCTCTTCTGTTGCTAAATTCCAACCCACGTTGGAAGATGGAAAGTGCATCCCTCATTGGATGTACCAGGGATGTATTTCTGCCTTCATGAAAACTCTCATGGTATCTTGAGGACATGAGGGACGGCCAGAACAGTTTCAGATTACTAAAATTCTTATAATCTTTTTATTGAAATGAATATATTTCTCTATCATTTTCCTGCCTAGGAACTCTACAAGAGATTTGTTTCCAAGTATTAATATCTAGATTTCTGTAAACATAGTATATTTGGGCAGCATCTGAGAAAAAATTGCATATTAACAATTTTCTATATAAGATCACAGAATTATAGACAACTTAAAAGCCTCCTCTTCTAAAATCTCTGATTGAAACTACCCAGAGAGATACTGCTCCTCTATGGAGCTATGGAACTGCAGGACTTGCAGAACATCAAACCCTCCAGCGTGTGTCCTGTTCCTGAGCATATCTTTGGGACTTGGATGGAAACACACTGGATATCCAGGAACTGTTCCAAATTTCACCTCAGACAGAGGACAGGGATCACAGAATTACAAAGTATTCTGGGTTACAGGGGACCCACAGGGGTCATTAATCCAGCCCCCAAGCCCACCCTGTCCATCCATGGCAGCGCTGGCCAAAGGCTCCTGGAGCTCTGGCAGCCTCAGGGCCGTGCCCATTCCCTGGGGAGCCTGGGCAGTGCCAGCACCCTCTGGGGAAGAACCTGGCCCTGCTCTGCAGCCTGACCATCCCCATATCTTGGGACAAGTATCTCCAATGTCTCAGGTTTTAAACTCACAATTTCTTCACGCTGAAAGCCCTGAACTAAGTTTCTTTTTATTTTCTTAATTCCTCCTCCTCCACTGAAATTTATCATCCTTGGTCTCAGCCCATTGATCACTTACACGTCCAGATGAACATCTTCATCTCCTTGTTTGGCAAATTTAGGGAATTTAAAGATTTTAGGGATTTAGGGAATCTAAAGAGACTTTACCTACTTAAAATTCAAACGCATTAGGAAAATAAAATCCATTTTTACATTTCTCCTAAAGAAGCAGGAGAATTGTTAAATAAGAGCACTGGGAAATTGAATCAGGCAGTTGTAAATGATTCACAGGTCACCGTGGTAGCTGCATGTGGGTGTGCACACACACAGCATTCACTGTATCACACTTTTGGCTGGGGAAGGTGTCAGTGAACACTGGCAACTTCCTGGGCTTTGATATGCTACCCCAGAGAAAAGTGAAAGATATCAAAAGTTACATTTACTTTAAGGAAACGTTTATGCTGCAAATTAGTCAGGGAACAGAGATGCTAAAGGTTCTTCCTCAGCCATAAATTAACACCAGCAAACCACCTCCGCATCTTCCCATCCCTGTCAGAACATTACAAACACCATATCCTGTATGAGTAAGGTGTGGGCAAGAAAACCTTAATTTTGACTATATTAATTTCATGGTTTAAATTCACAGCCCTCCAAATGTTTTTGCACATGCAAGGCGTTAGCACGGTGCCTCCACAGTTAACATTTGCAAGGCATATTTCAGCCCACATCCCTGCTTCTAACCTTTCACTGCTTTTCCAAATAAATTCCTTCTCAGGCTGAACTTTCTCACACTTAGTCAGAGTCCAAAGGGGAATATGTTTTTAAAAGATCAGATCAATCATTTTTATTTATGGGATTTTGAAATATTTACTGCAGATTCCATTTTTGGAAAAAAAAAAAAAAAGAAAAAAAAAGACTTTTTCTTTTTTTCCTCACTGTAACTGCAATGGAGACACACATGGATGTACACCTGTGCCCAGGAGTATGAGGGCATCTGTTTGAGAAACTGGAAAGGAAAATGTTCTGTTTACTGCCTACAACATCTTTAGACCCAGTGAACTTAGTGACCCCATTCCACCAACTCCTGTCTTAGCCCAGCACCTAGGTACACTCAGTAAATAAGTATGAGCAGCTACAAATGGGGAAGAAGAAAGTAATCTCAGGATGTATCTATATTAAATAGATATATTTTAATAAATTTTCAAAAGTACTTCTTCTCAAGATCATTTTGGGACTTCTTGCCACCCTACTTATCCTTAAAAGCAGATATTTTAAACCCTGTGACACTGCAGGAGGTGCTGTGCATACCTGCCTTGTTCAGGATTTGCTCATGAACTGCTCATCAGGCTGGATGGTGACATTGTCTAACAAATTCCAGTGACCACATTTTGCTTCTCCTGCTGCCTGAGGATGGTCTGAAATATCTGGATATATCCTCACCTGTGAGATGGTATTTGTGATTTTTTTCAAAAATTACTTTCAAGCAAGGAAAAGGAACTCAACACAATAAAGGCCAAGAGACACACACACAAAAAATCAGGTTGTGTTATTTGGGATCAGTTGGGATTCTGTGGGATATGGCACAGGAGTTTCTACTCTGTGGGGTTGTTCACAGTGAGCATTAATGTTCTCTGACAGCTGCTCCTGCTTATGCCAGGATTTAAGGCATGAGAGGAAGAGGCTGTCAGGGATGCTCTGAGTTTACAGACAGGATTTGTATGCTGGGCTCTGAAGCATCTCCCGAAATGGAGAGGTCACTGGAGAGCTGTGCAAGATTAACCTGCTGGCAGGCTGAGCACTGGGATCTGCTTTTGAGGAACAGCACAAAATCCAGCTGTGCCTCTTGAACAGAACTGCATGTACACAGGAGCAGGAAATGGAGACAGAAAGGCCGGGGTCTACCAGCAAACAACCATTAATGATCTTCCAGCCTCCAGCAAATGTCCCTGAATTGCCAGAGTGACAACTGCAACACCCCAGGAATAGAAGCAAGCAGAGCAGTAAAACCGACTTATAGTGGATCTCTTTCCACATTGCTTTCCTGCTCATCCCCCTGGCTGGTGTCACAGTACAGCCTGCGAGCACAGCCTGCTTTAAACTGCAACTTGCTTGTGATGGTCCTCAAAAAAGGTTTCACCAGGGAAAACTCACAGCACAATCCCCACTGTCAGCAAGCTGCCCCCCGATTCAGCCAGCCTGACTGACACACTGGAGATCAAGGCTCTCGAAAGCACCACATCCCGATTCTTCCCACTTTTAACAGTGCTTCATTTAAAGAACCCAGGAATGGCAGGACTCTTCCCTACAAATTCAATCAGCACTGCTCCCCCATACTCAGGAATTCTCCCCTGGGAAAAAGAACACTCACAAAGCCCAAAATCACTAACCAGACATAACTGAAGTTAATGTATCAGCAGTACTCTGAGACTCCTTCAGCTTTTACCAATTCTTCCCTGCCCACTTCCCTGAGCATTTTCTGGTTTCTTTTCCAGGGCAAGAACTGCGATCCACGGGTTGTGCCCAGCACTAACTGGGCTGCAAGCCCAGGGACCTGCACTTTGTTCCATTGACACTCACCCGTTTGTTGCCTTGGCAAGGCACTTTCCTTCCTGCTGCTTCCTGCCTGCCTGCAGAATTCCAAGCTCCTCTGGGAAGTAATCTGAGGCTCAGCCAGGCCAAGGGCTTAGAACTAGATGGACTGGGAGCACTACCTGCTGTATCTGTTAACACTTGGTATTTTGGTATTGAAAGGCCATTGCTAAGGTGAAATGAGGCAAGTGTCACATTAACATTTGCCAGAGCAACCTGAGTTCTGTCCTGGGCTGGTCTGAAGAGGCAGAGTGCTGTAAGAAAGAGCAGCACTGAGCAGCAGAGCAAAGCTCTGGTCCCTACACACTCTCAGGTGGTCTTCATGGGTAACTGTGAAACTCAGTTCCCCTTCAAGCTCTGCAAGCCAGTTATGGTGACTCTGAAATACATAAACTCCTCTTTCCAACAGAAAAGGATGGTACCACACTCTGACAGGCTGAAAATTCCAATCCAGAACCAGAATCCCAGACTGGTTGGGGTTGAAAGGGACCACTAAAGATCACCTTGTTCCATCCCTGCCATGGGCAGGGACACCTGTCACTGTCCCAGGCTGCTCCAAGCCCCGTCCAACCTGGCCTTGGACACTTCCAGGGATCCAGGGGCAGCCACAGCTGCTCTGGGCACCCTGTGCCAGGGCCCCTCACTTCCCAGGGAACAATTCCTGCCCAATATCCCATTCATTCCTGCCTTCTGTGCTTCTGTAGCTGTGTCTCCAACCTGGGATATGTGCACTGAACACAGCTGACCGGACACCACCCACTGAACACACCCCAGCCATGCTCTGGCACAGCGCAAACCCCTGCTCAGCTGAGAGGAGCCACTGCCTTGGCCGTGCCCCTGCCCCCACAGGGCCCTGGACCCCCTCTTGCCCCTGGGTTTATTCAGCGACCTGTCCGGGTGCCAAGAATGTCCTATGGAATGTGAGCAGCAGCAGGGAGACTGTTTGTTTAAACAGAGCTTGTAACTCCCCTAAACATGACTGGAATTCCCATGGAGAATGAGAGTGCAGACCCAGCCCAAACACCTTCCCTGAGGACTTCCTCTGAAGCAAACCACACAGGCATATGAGCATCTCAGAAAAGACTCTTCTGTGAGAACAGTCAGTGACCCCGATGTCAAACTAGCCACAACTGTCTACGAAAAGATATCAAATAGAGTTTTTTCAAACCCTCTTCTCTTCCTCGTCCCTGCCAGTTAAAGCTGGTAGCAGTCAGACAAGTCTCTAACACATTAGCACTGTGGGTTGCATTGTTTTCTTCTCTCTCATGTGGGAATTCCGGTCTTGGACCCTGAGTCACGGCTAGAAAAGGAGCTGCAGTGTCCCTGTGAGAACATCTCCTCCTTACCACCACAGAGCTGTGGCTCTTCAAGGATGGGTCCAAAAAAGTAAAGGGAGTCCCAGAGACACCATCTATCGACTATAAACCCCAAAGGCTGAAAATAACCAACTAAATGCAACAGTTTTTCCTCAAGGGAGTCTTCAAAGTGCTTTCCCAGCTGGAAAGCCCGGACAGCACTGACTTCTCTTTAGGCAGGCAGCGAACAAACAACAGATCTCAGCTGAGTCCCAGCTGGCCCCACAGCTCCCTTCCTCCCAGGAAGGAAAAAGGCCAGGATGGGCCTTCCTACCACAGCCCCTCAGACCTAAAGGCAAAGGCACATTCCAGCACAGCTTCACCCCCCAGTCAGTCCCTCGTCCTCCCCGCAGCCCAGGCTTGCTCTCACTCCCAGACCAGAGCTGGCTGCTCCAGGGCAGCCAGGGAGCACAGCACAGGAACAGAATCACAGCCCAGGTGCTCTGCACAGGCAGCAGCTGAGATGCCACCTGACACACACGGCTGCCTTCACCAACACTTCTTGGGTGACCACTGGTGGCTGTAAGTAACAGCTGGCTCCAGCAAGTGACCATGGAGAAAATCTGATCAGCTTTTCAAACCCCGCAGTTTGTGATGTGAACTAATGTAGTACAATGGAGTTATGTGAACTAATCCAGGGCCTCACTCCTGGTCACGGGACTCCTCGCTCACAGGTTCAGGATGGATGCAATCCATGCCCCACAGAGAAGCACAAGAGAGAAAACAACACCTTCCTGTATCCCTTAAATATTGAAAAAAATTGGGAGAGGGCAGAAAACCATGCCTGCAGAGACCATGAATGTAGAGGTTCTTAATGAGATAGAAATAGCAGAGGAAGATTGGAACAATGCAGACATCTGTAAAAAAGAGGGTGTAAACAGCCAGATGGGGTCACAGAGGAACAGCAGTGCAGCAGCGGGCAAGGCAAAAATAGCAGGAAAGGAAAGATAAATAAAAAATTCCTAAAATATACGAGGAGCAAACAGACTGAAAAGGAAACAAGGGAGCCATTGAGTGGAAAAATGAGATGTGCAGAAGCAACTAGGGTAGGCCAGGGATTTAATCCAGCCTCAGAGGGGAAGGCACAGGGAGGAAAGAAGAGAGCTGAATTGTTTCAGTGCAGCACAAGGAGGGAAGAAGAAGATGACTCTGTCAGGAAATTACAACCATGTGCACTTAGGCACAGCAGCACCAGCCCAGCAGTCTCACATCCACTCTGCAGGACAGGTGACATGTCCAGGCTGTCCCTCCAGCAGGGCATTGCCATGGTGGATCCTTCTTCCCCTTTCCCTACTCCAGCACTCCCCATCTCCCCATTCTGGTGGCTTGGTTTTGCCTCCATCTGTTTCAGCTAGATAAGAGTATTTTGGGATATGAGTATGGCAGGTAAAAAGGGGGTCAGTAATTCCTGCACGGGGGATGGGGCTGGACCCTGCATGAAGATGGAAGCAGTTCCTGCCCCTCCTCCTGCTCCCTGCTCCATCTCCAGTGCCACCACAGCTACTCGGAAGCCTGGTGTAGCGAGCGGCTGCTTCTCGCTGTTCTCTGCCAAGCTCTGCCCATGATGTTCCCTTCTCCCCCTCTCCCCACGACCCAGACACCACAGAAGAGGCATTTACATCCACAGAAATCCTTCTATAGCTCAAACAACATCAAGCCTGCCCACACAGTAAAGGTGTGAGCCCTCATGTCTTATTCTCTCTTCACACCTCACTCTGCCCTATCTTTTCCAGCCAAAAAAGTTCCCACAACAGGTGGGAAGGGGAGGGAGAAGCTGAGTTAAGGGGAAAAAAAAAAAATCTCTGTTTGCACAAGGTGGTTCTCAAGCTCTGGCAAAAGTACCTAATACCCAAACAGCAAGCCCAGGATGCACAGAGCCTAGCCCAGAACATAGCAGTGCCTGCCAACAAAATTCAAAGCAAGGGAGCCAGATGAGCCTGGAAAACCTCAAGGTAAGTAAAACACCAACAGGCAGCTGAGCAATGACTGAAAGAGAGACATCAAAGGAGGTGACAGGAGCCTGGGAAGGCATTTCCACGCCATGCACAGAGCTGGACTCTGACAAAGGCTCAGCTGCAGCGCCCAGTCCCCCCTGTGAGCAATACCCTGTGTGTACACACTGACGTGGGATGGATGCTTGCTACTGAGATGTTTCAGCTCAGGCTGAGGATCTCCATTCCCCACCTGCAGTGAAGTCAGTCCTGCTTCCTTTTGCAGACAGAAAGCCAAGCCCCCCCCATGCTAATGCCAATTGTTCACTTGTTACAGAACATGGTGAAGAAAGAGTTCAGAAAAGGTGGTCTGGTTGTACTTTTAATTTTTCTTTACTATATATCTAACATTTCTATGCCCACCCAGGGTAAATTTGGTGCTTCCAAGCTGCCATCTGCAACCACCAATGTTGGGAACTTACCTTTCCAGTGGGAATCACGGCTCTCACCTAATAGCAAAACCCCAGCAGGCAGAGACCTCAGGAGACCTCTGGTCTGACCTCCTGCTCAAAGCTGAGTCTGCTCTGAGCTCAGTCCTGCTTACTTGACACTTTACCCAGGCTGGTCTCATAAACCCCCAAGGTTGCCGGACACGCCTCTCTGGACAGGCTGCTCCACAGCAGGAGGGAGCGCTTTTCCTGCAACGCAGCCTCAACCTCTCTTCTCTGCATGCCCATTATCTTTCAGTTCTCCTGTCACCGGGAACTGCCTGACTCCACCTTCCCACTCACCCCCACAGGGGCCATGAGTCTGTCCCCAGCTCCCTCTGCTGCCCCCTCTTCCACTGCTGCCCTCTCTCCTCAGTCCTGGCTCGGCTCTGGCTCTCTCTCCCCGGGGCTGGGGGACACACCCCAAACTGCAGGTTTAGGGTTTAAAAATCATACAGGGCTGGATGCCGCTAGAGAGGCTGGCAGTGCGCTCCGCATCCCCGGCAAAGGAGGCAAAGGTAGAGCTCCGCTCATGGTCCCCCTCACGGCGCTCACCGGGCAGCTGCCGAGGCATCGCGCTCCCCTCACGGCGGGGAGACAGCGAAAACCATCTGAGCTACTGGGCCGAGAGGGGCGTGTGCCGTGCCCCGAGAGACCCCCAGGCTGTGGGAGC
>VWZN01005898.1:144860-165190 GCA_013396955.1 Regulus satrapa | reverse complement strand
TTTTTGTTGTTTTTTGTTTTTTTTTTTTTTTTTTAAGATTCTGAAGGTCTTATCTGCACCACGGATCTGGGCCAGTTCCAGCTGATGCAACTGATGTGGATCATGAGTTCATATATAAAAATTTCAGTTTTGCTCATAGATATCTTTCAGGTGGACAATACATACAGAGAAAATAGGGATGGATGATGATATATTTGACCAGCTCCTGTACTGGATTCAATGACTAAGAAGTAAAATGGGCTATGAACTGATTTAGGAGATATGGGTATATAAGAGCTTGGAATGCTTGATGAAGTTTTTTTTTAAATTTTTTAATCAACGTAGGTGGAAGTAAACATTTATTAACATTTGGTCAAGTGTAGTGTAACTTGCATTTGTATTTTCATTGTTATTAATGGAGGTATGTAGAGATATACAGAAACCTTGAGACAGTTGTTTTTCTATTGCATACAGACTAGCAGTCCATTAGAAACAGGATGAAAGCATGAAGGTTAGATCATAGAGAGGGTGGCAGTTCTTCATGCACAGCTTTTGTTAATCTTGATTTTTGTTTTGTTTTCAAAAATAAAAACATGGAAAACCAAGTTCAAATGATGGTGGACAGGAAAGGTGACATCATCAGCCATAAAAACACCAGAAGTGCCTGAACCCCCTCATTCAAGTCCAAACGTGCTAGTTTCTTCAACAGCTGTCAGCAGCTTTTCATACAGCATAGAATATGAAGGGTAAGGTGGAAGATCCAAACGGTTGAAACACGTGTGTGCCCTGCAAAAGGAAAATATGCTAGATGTTAAGCTTAATCTAAAAACTTGAGAAAATAAGAATTGAGAAAATTCGTTTTTACTGAGACTTGAGACATTTGAGTTCACTCAAAGTAAAACTTTTGAATTCCACTGAAATAAGAGACACTGGAATGTATGTGCACATACACATGAATACATAATGCAGAAGACACAAGCTAAGTATCAACATAACTATCTGATATCCCTGCTTCAGTTGTTGCAGGGATCTTGTATGGATCTTGATGGAGAAGAATGCTGGAGATCACCAAGGAGCTGGGGTTTAGGGCCTGATAGAGAAGTTCATTACTATAATTTTGGTTGCTTCATGACTTTTTTAAAAATGGAACTCATCCGTACATCCAGCATGAGCTAAAAAGTTTTTTACCAGTAGTCAAACATAATGTGATGGACCATAGAGACAGAATGGCCTCAGCATGTGTTTGCAGTGAGGCAGGCCTGACTGCTAAAGACCATTCAGGGATCTTCTAACTGAGGAAAGAAGGCTGCTGAAAATATTCCCACAAGTCAGATGTTTGCCATCTGCTGCAAGTCTGGCCTTTACATGTTATTTATTTGTTGTACCCAAGACAAAAGCAAAATATTCTGTGCAGAGCAAGCGGCAAACTTGATGACCATCTCTTTCCCCAGTTTTACCATTATATTTAACTGCTATTACATTTACATTGGTAGCACCTTCAAAAGAAGCCATGGAATGGGTTCCATGCATGCCCTCACCTTGTTGGAGCTTTTCTGGCAGCAGCAATTAGACCCAGAGGCAGACAAGCATGTCACTGTGGGAGGTGCTATACAAATGCGGAGAAACGAAACAGTCCCTGCCCCAACAGTTTAGCCATTTCAACTGACTGAGAAACTGCACAGCTCATTCAACAAATGGACATGGGAGGGGCACATTCTCAGTAAAATTGCTTTAGTTTTTTTAAATCACCTTAGAGTTTTGCATGATGATAACAATATTTCTATTTCCTCTTGTTCAATGGCATAAATGTGAATTGACAAAGTTTCACAGAAGTAAATGTAGCCTCAATGGCTAGCAGTGTCTGAGCTTCTGGCTCCTAGTATTCTTAGAAGCCATCAAGTTGTTTTACTTCTAGTTCTTCTGTCTTCTATCTCAAACTCTAACTCAATGCTATTTCTCTTACACTGAAGCAGCAAAGCTATCTTGGACAAAATGACATGAAGTGTGCTAGTCATCTCTTAGGTCACCCACAAAGTGGGAAAGACGTAATCCTAGTAGATGGGCCAGCCTAAGACTTATAGATTCAGACTGAGAGTTTTATCAAGCAGCAGTGGTAAATCATTAAAAGCAATCAGGCAACTGAAATAGCCAGAGGCACATAATCTTCACTGCACTACAGAATTTCAATTAGGAGAGCTTTTGCCATCCTTTTTTCCCCTTTTGAATGAAGATTTGTTAGCTGGTCAGTCACAGAAGAGAATACAATAAACACAGAATTTGTGGAAATGAGCCGGGAATGCTTGAGTTAGCGAAAAAGGAACATCAAAAAAGCCATTATTTAATTCATCTCTTGAAATTAAACATGGCAGCTCACATGTATGATCCATGAGTAGCCCTGAACTGTTTATTGTTTATCTCAACAATCTTTGGCAATGTAAGTTGTTTCTACAATCCATTGGCAATATGTATCAACCACTGGGAGTTAATTAAGAAGAAGGACTCTTGTAGTCCATTCAGAACACATTTATCATGGACAAGACAGCCCCACGCAGAGACAACCAGTATTGAGGAGCACACTTGCTGGGCTTCAGAACTGAAAGCAGCCATGGTGGCTCAGATGAATCCTACCAATGTAGTTTCGCAGAACCAGACATCTGTGTGGTACTAAACTGTGGCACATTTAACAGTTTGAGAGAACAGCGTCTTAGACATTGCTGTTGGGCATCCTACTGTGTGGTACAGACGTATCTACAGTCACTGACTGTGGTGTTTACTTTCTTGTAGACATTTATCTTCACTGATCATTATCCATCTGATTTCACACTGGTTATGAAATATACTTGCAATGATGTTGACTTCTAGTCTTCCTTGACCTAAGAGAACTCAGAAAAAAGATCAATTCCTTTTCTTACTATGAGGTTTACAGATGTGGACTCTGTAGAAGGGCTCAAGGAATTTATTGTGAAGAGCAAAGAAAGGAAAAACTGTTAACAGGTCTAGAAACACTGAAACATTTTGTTAAGTAACACTCTTGTGTCCTCCAGCTCAACAACTTCACAGAAAAAATCCTTGCACTTCAAAGAAAGGTCATCAAATTTGAAATGAAACAGTATTTCAGGAGTGCTATTGAGGTAAGGTTTACACTTACGGTGCAAACCACAATACATTGCGAAGGGAAAAACCTGAGTTCATATTCTGGCTTATGAAAAAATGTGGATCTACTGCAACTTCAGTGAAGCCCACTCAATCTTACATAAAGATAATTATGTGCAAAACTCACTGGTTTTCATCATATATTGTGTGATACTTCAGTACACAGGGCAATTAAGAGTCAGTGATACTTTCCATAATGCCCACTGTTGTCTAAGTGTGCTCCATCCTCCAAAGGGTAAATTCCTCCTGAATTATGTTGGCCTCCTACTGCTGATCCCAGTGAGAGTGACTATAGTAAGAATAATGCAGGGAACACTCTCCACACTTATTGGGGTGAAAACATTACATCAGTAGTGCAAGAAGTAATCACAGCAAAGAGAAAATATTTCTTCCCTTGATTTAAGTCTCCTACCACATAAGCCTGCTGACATTTGAAAGGGTGTTCAGGGAATGTGAGGCCTGGAATAAGAATTACATTGTAAAGAGCTTTTATGGGAAGGAATCTGGCTCCTACAGAAGAAAATGCAAGATAAAGTAATGCAAACCAACTCTGACCCTCATATGCCCTCATCCTCCAGTAAGTTAAGCAGTAAATGGACCACTCAAAATTTAGTTCTTCCTGGCAGTCTGTCTTTATTGCTTATTACAGTTTTGGTGGGCTTGAACCTTTAATCTTGCTCATTGTTCCCAGTGCTATGCTATTTCTTTTCTTCTAAGAATTCCTTCTAAAAATTATAAGCTTTTAAGATTTTTGTATTCTTTTCTTTGTCACTTCCCTTATTCCCCATAAAGATAAGAGTCCAAAGGCAGTAAAAGTGGGCACAGAACCCCCTCCTGTCTTAATTATAGCTTGAAACTATCTACTAATAACATAATTATGCCTGTCAGGCAGAAACGAGGCATTTCTCCTTTTCACCTTGCTTTCATTAAATGAACTCACAAACCTCTCTATCAATCTAAAAACTCACAAGTAGCAGCTTTTCTTTCTTTAGCCTGTAAGATGGAGCACTTACATGTTGTCTGGGAATCAGTGTTTATTAAACTAATGTAGATTTGTAGCTGATACTGCTGTTGTATTTTAAGAAGAGGAAAGAGAAGATCAGCGGGGTATAAGGAAAGGTAAGAGAGAAGCCCATGCACTCAGTCCATTGGTAAAGAAGAAACTTAGGAGTTTAAAGTTCTTTGTAGTCATACACAATCTTTAAAAAAAATTATTATATGGGATTCTGTGGCGATTAAATATTGATCATCTAATAGAGAGGAACAGAATTCTCTTACAAAAGATCAGATATTTGCTCACACTGGTAATTTGTATCATACATAACACACACTACACTGCTGAATGAAAATCTCTTCTATGAAAGGGTAGTTGCAGCTTAGCACTGTTGGGAAAAGTGACCTCATTGCATCAAATGTGATTATTTGAATCCCTGGGATACATGCTGAGGTCCTTACTTGATACTCAAGCAGGCAATCTTGGAGCTGGAAGGAGATTTTGCCACATGACGAGTGCAACCACAAGGTGGGACAGTTGCATTTACAGGCACTGAACACTTTTGCCAGTTGAGGATTTAAAAAGACTGAACTGTTGCCTCATATAGTATATAGTACACATATAGTAGAAAGAACTGCTAGTTCTTAGCACAGGTCTGTTTTGGGCCAGGAGTTTTGTTCCCATGGTACTGAATGAAGCTATGTTACTCCAGCTAGAAGACCGGTGGCTTTTCATTAATATTTGGTGGGGAACAAGACCCCATTCTTGCAGAACAACTACTAAAACTGATTACATTTACAATCCTACATGATCCAGAAGAGGTGAAGAAAGGATTCCTGCTTCAGAAGAGGCTATAGCTGTAAGAATTCTCCAACTATCTTTACTCAGGCAACCAGTTAAATGTGTAACACCTTCATTTTGGGGCAAAGCTTTGCATATTATATAGGCAAAGTAAAACTCAACCTTAATGAACAAGAGATTGAAAGCTGCCATTTTATATGACAAGTTACACCAGTTTGAAAGAACCCATGATGCATATTTACACTGACAAATCTGCAAAGCTGGCAGTCTCTTTGGAACCTGCTTTCGGGTCATTGTCTGGAGATCTGGGATTAGAGCAGCATCTCTGAGCGGTATGGGGCCTCAACTTTCTAACATATGTGATCTCGAAAGTAAATATGGATATGAATAATTTGTCTGGCACAGGTGCATACTCCAGAAATAAAATACTGGTGTAATCTTACTCTTCTTTGTCTTAGATGAACATATTACACCACAATTACCCTGTTCATGCAGGGAACGGTACTAATGAAAGAATCCACCAATTTAGAATGAAGCTACTGGTTATTCCTGAAAAAGTCTTGCTTATCCTCAGTGCTTTCAAGAAGCACTCTAACTGCCATATATTTTGGTTATTCTTAGAAAGTGCTTCATTTTTGAAATTTACACCATGCTTTTTTGTCTGGCATTGCCACGCTGCTGTTGCAAGTGCAAACAGTACTAACCTATTTAGTTTAGGTGTTAGCACATCTCTACTCACTGTGAGCAAATGGTAGTTGCATGCTCCATTGCCATAGTGTAAGGACAGGATGTAAGGGAGATTTGCCTAACTACTTCAGCCATCTGGAGCAGAAGTAAGGGAATAGAGAAAGAGTCATGGACTCTCCTGATAGAGCAAAAAATTCGCAACACTTTGTACAGCAGTTAAAGTGAAAAGGGAATTTGTTGTGGTTTATTGTAAAGTTACACTCAGGTCACAGGGCTAAAATGCTGACAGGATATGACATGATTTTTTTTTAGCCTGTAAGTTTTAAGTACATAAAAAAAATCTAAATAAACATAAGCAAACCATAATCAGGTATTTTAAAAATAAGTTTTAAATAATACTAATTTAGTTGCTTAACTAAGGATTTAGGGAACCTCCAAGTTTAGCCTGCATGTTTTATGCATTTCTTAGCACTGTGTATACTTGGCAGCACCCCATAATTTTATAAAAATGCAGGCAATAATTCATGGTGATCAAGCTGTTTTTTCCCCATGAACAAGTTTTGTTTCTTTTTCTCCTGGCTAAAATGAATGCAGAGCTCTAAGACTTCTAACAAGCACTACCAACTTTCACCTGGAAAGGAGGCCTCTTTCAGGGAGAGCAACTTATTCAGAGATCAGCAGACAAACATCAAATCTCGAGGCTAACTGAATCTGAGTCAGAAGTAATGCCTAGGTTCACAAAGAAAGTTAAACAGAGCAGAAAGAGGCCAATTACCTCTTCAGGACTTGACGGGTCAGCCCAGGGCATTTTCTGTGCACACATCAAGGTCCACCCTCCCCTCTCACCCCTTTGCACTCCAGAAGGAGTGCAAAGAGAGCTCTACAGAAATGCTGCAGAGTCTCTGACTGCTGGTAGTTTACTGTCTGCAGGCAGGAATGTCCTTGGTAAGCTCTGAAACTCTTACATAGAAACTGACTATATATATATATATATCTATATGTATATATATATATATATATATATATATATATAGATATATACATATATACTGCAAAAGGAGGATCTGGACTGTAAATAGCAAACTGTTGCTCTCAGGCTTTTTTACCACATTGCTGGCTGAAGCTCAGAGGGCATGAGTCATCTCACTGACCTTACATGTTTTCATCTGGTTTTAAATCTCAGTGCCCACATCTAGCTTCATGTAGGCTTTAGCTCTGCATATAATCTCTGCAGAGTCCTTATGGTAGATGGACACAAACCAAAATATACCAGCTGTGACTCAGCAGAGCTATTTCAAAAGTCTGTGTTCAGGTGAGATGAACTGTTCCTTTAAAACAGGAACTTACTCCCATTTCCTGACTTTAGAGGGAGTCCAGGTAAGATGTCAGCTCTGAATGCCTTCTGATATAGTTCCTTTGGCTTCAGTTTCTGCATCTCCCACTGCATAAACATGGGCTTGAGAAGGCTTGGACTGAGAGGGTAACCAGATTGGGACTTTGCCTCTCCAGAGGACTCCAGATGTTTGCTCAAGTCCATGTCTTATGGTATATTTTTGGGTAAACAACATGGAGAGCAAGCAATGAGAAAACTCCTTTGTTAATTGATGATCTGACTATATTTGTGAGGGCTATGAGATTAAATTTTTGCTCTGTGCCATAAAAGTGGCCTCCTTTGGAGTGTAGCTGAAAGCAAATGATAAGAGCAGGAAGAAAGTATCCTTTGAAGGGCAAATGTGATATAAAGGGCCACTGTAGCAAAAGTACCTCAGAGGAACTGAAATGCTCTATAATCCCAATGAGGCAGAGCCTCAGGCAACTGTCAGGACATTCAAGAAAAGGTGAGTCACTTCACTAAAGAAGGATTAGTGCTGGTCACCCATGAAGTGGTAAAACAGAACTTAAAGCTGCAACCATCACTGGCTGTGCCCTCTCTTGGGTGGCCTGAGGCAAGTCCATCCCTTTGTGCCCCTGCCCCTTTCTTCTGAAAAGGAAGATGACCCGTCCTTTGGGGATCACTGCCAAGTCTGTTGATTCTGTATGACATTATAGCTCATTTGCTCCTAGCTGTCTGACTGAACTAGATGCAACAAATTGGATATTATCACCACATGGTCTGAAGTTCCATCACTAAGTTCCGTTCTTCATTACAAAAAATTTGAACCATTAGACTAAATGAAGGGATTACACTCAGGTCTCTAGCCAAAACCCAGAAACTGATTTTGCTTTCATGTCTCTGTAAATTCACAAGTATTTTTACAAGCACTTTGGAAGTAAACGGAAGAGAATCAGTTGGCAGGCTCCTGTTGATCTGAATTTGTACTAGAATAAAAATGAGACAACTAGGTTTGAACCTACAGAAATCTTAAGAATTTCCAAAGATTCCAAGCAGTTTGAATTGAGCCTGAAAATCAAAAAGGTAGCAAAAGAAAACACTTTTCTCTGAATGTAATTGCAGAACAACAAACTGATGATTGTTTCTTTGGTTTGTTTTTGGGTTTTTTTGTTTTGTTTTGTTTTTTAAGGTGCCCTCACTGTATTCATTAACTGACAGAGAGATGCAACGAAATACAGGCCTATCTTACTAACAGCAATTCTGGTACGAAGTTCTGGTTAGGACATACCTTGGGAGGGAGGTTATTTTCCCCCATTTCTCTATACAGAAGCGCCGCAGGCCATTGCTCCCTCGGAGAGCAGCAAAACCTTCATATGGCACACTCGACGTTCCCGTGACAAACTGCAACAATCGCAGCCTCTGTTCGTTGTTAAACCTCTCCACGGCTGCCCAGAACCACCGTATCACTATGTGTCCATCATGGTAGCCTACATCAAGCAAGAGACATAAAAGTCACTCTTCTCCTAACTGGGAAGAGCAGCACTGCAAAATGTTACCCCCATTAGCATGGGGCAGTAGTTCTACTGGAAAGATCCTGGCTTAACAATGTATCTTTTTCTTCATGAGCAGTATGTCCCAGCTTCCATTTTGGCTGTGGATACTATAATATCACTAACTCATTTCAGACTCTGGAACTCAAAAATCTATTTGAGATTAACTGGTCTCTCACAAATCTCTTGGCAAGAACTGGGGCTACACACATGAGATATTAAAGACCAACAACAATATGCCACACAGTGTGAGTCTTAACAACCTAACAATTTCCGCTTCCCAAGTAAATTCTCTTTTGGTTGGCAGTACTGTTCAACATACGGAGTGGAGTTTTCTGCCACAAACCCTTCCCTGGCAAACTTCCCACCTGATGGGCTCTGAGCCTTGGTTTGCACCAGTGAGAGCCACCATATACCAGGCTGAATCGGTTTCAAAAGTTAAATAGAAAAATGTAGGAGATTAACATTGGGGACCCGCTATGCTTGTGGTAAGCTGCATATTTCAAGGGAATGCAAAGGCTGGGCAGTGACCAGCAAAGACTGAAACATTGTATTTTAGGGGAGGATATATAAACCTCAGGAACTTTCCACTTGTGGGGCAGAACTGATGGATGTCACATTTTTCCATCATCCAAGATAGCCTGGATAAATCATTGTTTAAAGCAAAACCAGACCAAGCAATAGAGAAAGGAAAAAATACAACTTGACATAGTTTAGGCTGAGGGGACAGTTAAGCAAGACCTGTACATTGTCAAAATGTAATTGGGAACTGTGAAATTCAACTCTTGATTTCAGCTCCCCGTTGAAGCCAGGAGGACTACTGGAACTACTTTCTGTGAGGCCAAGAACTCAGTCACTGTCATCTTGTCTTAAGTTACAGTCTTGGATGACTTGTAACTTTTAGATCTAATTCTGCAAATTCTTTTCAGTCCTTAATAGTCAAAACTCATGCTGAGTCTGCAGGAATCGAATAGACAAAATCTGGACAGAAGTAGCAGAAGCAATTTCAGTAGTATAACAACTCAACACCTGTTGATCCAAACCTGAGATCTTACTTTTTTATTTCATAAGTTATTCTTCGCAATAACTTCCTGGACCAAATAGGGCATTTCCCTCAGGAAAGACAGAAGGAAAAGATGGAGCAAGGCTTCCATGCTTTAGACTGAAACAGTCAAGACAGTAGTAGTCAAGATAGTAGTAAACATGATCAGGCAGTTTACCTCCGCGATATTCTGTGTTGTTCCGCCAGTCATTGAGATCTATTTCTGCAGTGCCTGCTATAACTAGCTCCAGTTCTCTGGCATCAAATACAGAGACAAGCCTGGAGTCTACAACCTGTAAAAAAAACCAAAAACACTTGTAAGCACAGTTCTGACTGGAAATGAAGAAAGTCTTATAAAACTATGCTTCTGGTGGCCAGCTCTTTATCCTGACAAAGTTTGAATGTTTGCATTCACATGTTTGTGTATGATTAGGAAGGGACAAGAATAGGTCACTACTTGGGTTGGTCAGCAAAACCACAGGTTTTCACCCAGTCCTTGTAACAGCTCTGTCAGAAAGATGTTCTCAGATTCAGTTCTTCAGCAAAGATAAATTGTAAAATCCAGGGACAACAATGGAGCAGTATCCAGGAATACCACCAGCAAGATAACAGCTTAGACTGCACCCACTGGACTGACTTTACTGGAACGAATCCCTGAAGACACAATATCTTTCATTAGCTTCTCATCAAATATACAATTCTTGACAATCTTTCTTTGTCAGGGGCCCCTAACCCTAACCTAAAATCACAACATAGTAGAACAGAATTTTCAAATGCCTACTTCTCTTACTGTGTGAATGGAAAGCAGTGTCATTCTTAACTCTTGATCATAAATAATGCTTTATCATATTCAGAAAACACATTTATTTCCTTTCTCCTTTAATTATAAACATGCTGTATCCAAAATCTCTGTCTGTAGAAACCCAAGAACTCCAATTCCTTACTGTTTGTGTCTGTTTAGCTGTTCTCTAGGGTACTAATGAAGCAGAGTTTAACCAGGGTGCTACTCTCATTCAGATGAAGGAGGGATGACTGTGGAAGCGTCGCTTTGTTACTTACTTCATAGAAACCACGGACCAGGGCCTCTGTCTGCTGGACCACTCCTCGTTCCACTCGCCACTTAACCATTCTCTCGATGTACTCCTTTTTGTTCTTTTCTGTCACTGCTGTATTTGCCCCTCCAGATTTCAACTCTCTCTCTGTTACCTATAGAACAAAGATAAACAGTGGTGTAGCACTGTATGGATCATGTTGTGTTTCAAACATGAGATCATCCAAGCAACAGTAAAGGAAACAACAGGCAATCACAGTATTGGAATAAGCAGACTGCTTTACCAAGTGGAAGGGATATCTGCTTGTCTCTTAGGCAACAAGTGTTACCCTTCCGCAGCTACTAGTAGAAGCTTTTACTCTAGTGCCAACAGCTAAAGAAAGAATCATAAAATGAATATTCCCAATTTATTACCTAAAACAAGACCTGTTCAGTAACCTTGCACAGATAAATAGTCATTGTAGGATTCAGAATTTTGTATTAGCCATCCAAACCTGAGAAGAGTTTGTACCGTAAATAACTTTTCCTTATTTTAAGCAAGAGTTACAGCATTTATTTGCCTTTTTATGGTTAATTTAGTTGGCTTGGGTTACTAAGGCTTGAGATTGAGAAGCAATTTAAGGAATCAGTCTGGATCCTACCAAGCAAGCACATACTCCTCCTCCCATGGGACAGAAAATTGCATTTGTCTTTCAATTATTTTCACATTCAATTTGGTGAATTTAAAAGGAAGAATATGTTACTCTCCTCTTCAGTTTTCTGCTGCTATAACAATGATATCCACCACAGACAGTAAATGAACTATATGAATGCATATTCATGACTAGTATTATTAATATTATTATCTATTCATTAGTCCAACAGACAGCACACAGGATAGGCAGTATTTAGGTCACCTTACTTATTACTGTTGCAATACTATGAATTAAGAAACACTGACTGAGTCATCTAATCCGTAGCTTTGATGAGAGAGAGCAAGAACAAGTAAAGCTGGATGGAAGGAGTTAGGAATTCTTAGCTGGTTCAGGTTAAATTCCCAAATATAAATCATTGTACTGCCATTATACAACCAATGCTGCATTGTCCAAAAAAGCAAGGCTCTGGCCCAGCTACCATGCTGTATTCTTCAAGGCTGTGATGCATTAAGGTATATCTGACTAAACCAAAGACTAAATGTTGTCTAGCTTTAAACACAACCATAAGTCCAGATGTTCAAAGTCTCCTACAAGACTTCCCACAAACACCTAGTAAACAACTGATTTTTTCAACTTCCCATTTGCCACATAAATTCAAATACTATTAGTTTCTATGACTGAAGGCTAGCAATTAATAGCAATATGTCCCTAGTTTGGGGTTTTTGTTAAGCCCAGCTGTGAGCTACAATTCAGAATCAAGTTTCAGAGTAGCAAGGATACATTTCAACCAAACTAGCTCATTCCATTTACCTGATGGGAACAATTGCCAGGGTTCAGAGACAGGCATAATCCACAAGGAGAGCTTAGAGTAAGGCCTGGAAGGACACTTTCCACTGGGTAAAAGCATGAGAAAGTACTTTGGGTCACAAGCAACTGACACGTCTCTGTCTTGTAAGTGAAATTCTCAAATTGTCATTCAGTCCCCACCAGTAAAAATAAGTAATGTTCGATTTGACACTGTATCACTGCTATTACAGGCGTGCTCTGGGTTCTAGTACGCAAGAAGGCTGGAACTGACCTGGAGTAAATTCTAATTATGGAAGTACCAAGAAAGAGGACTTGGCCTGAAAGCCTTAGAAGTTCAATACACATCAGAGATGAGACAAGAAAGAAAATATGAAAGCAGCACTGACTGGTCCATAATAAAATAATTGTGGAAGCAGGAAAAAAGGGATGTAACCTTCTACTATACAGCTTCTCAAGGAGCCAGTATATTTCTTGTTTCCCTTACGCAGCCTTTGAAATCCAGCTTCTCAAATATTAGCAGAGCTCCCACTGTGATCTACACTTGCACATGTACCAAGCAAAGCAATGCTCAGATGGCATTTATGGGGTCAGACACTCTTGGCATGGAAGAACTTCCAACTAGGATCCATCTCTGAGCATAAAATGTGACTGCAATTTCTGTGTTTATTTAGCAAATTAAAAGAGGAAAATCTTACTTTCACTTAGGGCACTTGGATTCTGACAGTTGTAACTCATGGTGAGAACCAACGTTTCCCCCCATTATTACTTCTCACAAGGTCAGTGTCCAGTACATAGGAAATAAAATACTAGACAACAGCATCAAAATCTGGCTTTTAGTGTTCTTTTGCTTTCATACCACAGTATCTACAAGCGATTGTGATTTTTTTCTATTCTCTTTAGAGCCATCTCTTAACTTCCACAACAGACTCCTATGTAATTGTTTTCTCTTGCCTTTGAGTAGAGTATAACAAGTAATTAGCAAGCCAAATGTTACATTCAGATGCATCAAGGCAACCCAGTTCGTATTCACCTTTGTAGTCTTCCCCTTGTAAATACAAACTTGTCTAATCTGCCTTTCTGAATATGTTTGCATGTGTCTGCCTGCCTTTGTATATTAGTCTTATGTAGCCAAACCTTCCAGGGAAACCAATGTACTGTCAATTCAATGTCATGCAAGCTCTCAGTTCCAAGTCCATGAAAAACTCTTGTATTTGAGTCTGTAGAAAAAAGTGTTATTGTTCCTATAGAGGCTTCCTACTTCAATTCTTCTGCTCCATCATTTTCATCCGCCCTTAATTCTGCTCATCCTTTCTAACCGTTTGTTATATGAGAGCTAAATTAAGTTTTTAATATACCCCCTGAAGCCTTGCTTGCTGTTACTTTCAAGCCCATAGCTGGGCAGGGATAGAATTCCTCCCCTCAGAAACTTGTTCAACTCTTCCCTAGCTCACAGAACTACCTTAGCTTTGTGCAAACCCCTCCTGGAAACTTTATTCCCAAGTGGTAAGAGTCATTCTCTGTACATTCCACCTGATTTCTCCGCTCCTTTTGACACTGTTTCTGTTCCTTACAAGGTATGTCCATCCCCTGAGCTTCTGCAGTGCTTGGTTCTTCAGCGTCTCTAGTTTTCAGTACCTCCTTGGAGATCGTTAATGATGGTCTGAATATTATTTTGATTCCCTTCAAGGCTTCCCAGAGACAGTACAATCCAACATGGTTAGCAACAGCAAAGAGCACCAGGGCTTCAGTGGAACCAAAAGAATCCCACAGGAGACACTTTTTCTAGTTGCCAGACTGCACTTAAGCCAGTGCTGCACTCTCCTTAAGGCTACAGTGATCAGGCAGGTTAGAGAGAACTGACTAAGGTAGAGCTGAGCAGTAGAAAGCACAGTAAATGGACGAACATACCGAGCTGTTAAGTAGATGCAAGGTAAGAGACACAGAATCTAACTGGGAGATTAGAGAAAATAATGGTGAAGGTTGCCTGGTCCTACACCACCTGTCAAATGCTTTTTATTCCTCCTAACCCATCCTTTCAGTCGCATCAGCTTTAAGTTACATTGCTTGCATTTACCAAATGCCACATCTATGTGAACTACACTCTGGAGAGAAGAGCTGTACTCCAGAGAATTCCTCATGCTCATCAGTGTGTGGCTCAACAGGCCTGTAGGGGGGCTGGTATTGTATGTTATAAACCCTAAGAATAAACATCTGCCTTGGAACAGGTGGCTTGAGAAAAACAGAAGGTAGGAGAAGAAAATGTTATTGAAAGGCTAAAGGATTGGTTCTGACAGAAAGATGTTCATCATGCTCAAATTTGTCAGCTTTGAATTTGCTTTTCAGATGTTTTGCATAGCTGTGCTCACCTGTCCAAACACCTCCTCGTTCACTGTGAAGGTTAGATCCAGGATATCTGTGATATTGTTATCCTTCATCCACTGCAAACTCTGATGGAACTCCTCATCCAGGTACTCCAAGTCACTTAAATCACATGGTCTGATTGTGAGACAAGAAAAAAATATGACCCCATGACTACTGGCAGGATGATTTCCTACTAAGTATGTGAACAGATCTATTGAAGATCCAACATAAAACTGAAGTTCATTTAGTTTTGTTAGCATCAAAAGCTGTTTCACGGACTCTTTTGAAGCAGTTCTGCAACTGTTTGCTTTGCATAGCTGGGCTCAAGGCCAAATCTGCTGGCTGCCTGCATTATTTGCTGTCAAAAGACACCCTGGAGCTTGATTTTATGTGGATCTTCAGGACGCCCTGCACTTCATAGCACACGTGTCCCTTCAGCCCCCCCATGCTGTGTCTGGCTGCTTCCATTACCTATCATCTGCCAGGTGAGCCCACAAAAATGACACAGGGCAGACCAGGCAGCCTAAATTTCTGCTAATAAGGAGCCACCCTTGTCTGCTGAAAAGACAGGTGGATATTATATATTATATAATGAGCAGCCTGGTTTCCAGTTCCCTAAAGGGACAATAAGGATGCAGAAATAACCCTAGGTTTCAGCCTATTCTCAGACTAGATCAGGTACAATACAGATAGGAGCTTTTGTGCCCCAACAATAGTAATAGTTTAAAAAAACCCAAAACAATAAAGACCAACATGATAAAGAACTTAAAGGACTGTAAAGACAGGTATTTTTGCTGATTTGGAATAATCTTAATTGATAAGTGTTTCAGGTAAGCTTTATTCTGTTCTTTAGTATTTAATTGCAGTCTTGAGTTAATATTTATGGCTTTATTTATTGTTGCAAAAATTGTATATACCTTGTCTTACTTCAGTTTATTAATTCAAGAGGGACAGATTGTCAATCCAAATTAACCTTACAAACTTCAAATTGAAAGTAATGTATTACTGGTAGCTTATGTTTACTAAAATAAAAGAGAGGAGAAGACCAAAAAAACATTCACTGGTTACATCTACATTAACAATCTTAATTAACCCAAGTTATGTTTTAGGATGAAAAGCTACTCCATCAGTGAGGCATGACAAATGATGTGGTTTTGGTTAATATAACCTCTGTCCTTCTTTTGTTATGCTTTTGTTTCATTCCATCAAATGTTTTTCAGTCTTCTACCTGGTCAAATCTTCATAGCTTTTCATCAGTAGCAAACTCTGGAATTATGTGTCCTTACTTTCTGATGTGTGTTTCTAAATGTCATACTTATTCATTTTTGTCAACACAGTACTTATGTATGGCAAATTCTTGGAGAAAGCAAAGAAAAATTAAAATGTGTCTATTTTCTACAGCAGATCAACAAACCAACAGCAGAAAGAACCTGAAGGTCAGTGCAATTTGAAGCAACTCTCTGAGGGTCTGTGTCTCTGTAGGAGTCCCTGTGGGATCACTGTTTCTTCATGGTTGCATGGTTATACTCACAGCCTTAGCAATGCTTTGTAGAACGGCCTTGTGAAGAAAGCATCAAGAAGGTACTGATGAATGAGAGCAAGGCCAAGAATACGACCGCTGAACCTGAACCTGTGAAATAAAAATGCAGAGCAAATGAAGTGAAACTCAAGACTTCCAGTATAGAAACTTATGCAGGTAGCAAGTGGGTTTTTTGTTTCTGAATGACTTTTTCATATTTATTCCCTGGTTTTTTTTTCCCCCAGCAGATACTTCAAGCCACTCCTTCCATGTCTGATCAATAGTGGATGTCCTTTATGCACCTCCTACCGTACCCATACCTGCAGCTGGCATGTCATGTGCTCTCCTGTATGAAACCAATGAACACTCACTTTCTGTGATCTCTTCTTCCATGTTCTGATACAGATTGACTACATCCAACACAGTATTTGGCCAGGGAAATACTGTAATACTTCACCTCAGCAAACAAATGCTATCTCAAAAGAGCTGCAAAGGATATTTGGAGACTCAGTATATCCAGTTTCTGACTAGCTACAATGCTGTCCAAGGTGGGGGTTTAGAGTACTTTAAAAGGGTAGTGAGCTGACTTGATAGGGGAATACTGAAGTTCAAATAAGCTAACTGCTGTGACCAAGGACACATTAAAATCAGCATCTAAACTCAGGTGCACTGTTCCCAAACAACTTTCTTAATTCTGCTGCTCAGCTGTTTCCAATATTTATACACTCATGTTGTTGGACTGTAAAGACAGGTATCCCAGGCTCACTACAAGTACATTCAAAGAGTGCCCTGCCCATTATAATCTGATTGTGATGTTAAACTGTTAAATTTTTATTCCTGTGATTTCTTCAATGACATATAATATTTTTTCCATAAAACCTACTTTTAAATCAATCATCTCAGACAGAAAAACAAAACTGTTGCAAGTCTAGGTGAGTTTAATTTTTGTAAAAACAACCCCAAACAGCCATTTAAAACTTGCTTATATGTAAGAAAGGAAAAGAAAAAATCCAGCACCCCAAAAGTGAGTACTCCAAGTCTGAGTTGACTGATAACACAGAAAAGTTTTACTGCACAAAAGATGAGAAACATATCGAAAAGTATAGAAACCATTCCTTACACTTACAGGATCCAGTGAAAAGACCTCTCCTGCACATGAATGAAACATAAGTCTGATTATAATAAAGATGTCAAAGAATATCTGTTCAGTCAACTTTATGCTCATGGGACAGAACAACAAGTCTTAGTATGTCAAATGGGGCACAAAATAGCCTGCTGTGGGCCCAATTAGCATTTACATCACCACAGGAGCTGCCTCCAGGTCCCCTGAATCTGAGAAAGGTGCTTATGATATACAGCTGACCGACCACAGAAGAACGATTATATTGTCCCCTTACAGCTGTTTCCACAGCAGCAACAAAAGGCAGCTGTTGGATCTAGTTAGGGCCTGCTTCACTTCACTTGTGCTCCAAAGCAGTGCTTCCAGCAAAAAGCAAGGAAAGGAGGGGGAGCTGATACAATGAAAGCACAGTAGAAGCCAGACAGCTCAAATCCCAGAAATGCTGAACCTGTAATCCGTCAGTTTTATAGCACCTTCAAGACTCATAATCAAGTCCCTTTGTCCTAAATAACATATGTCATTTTTGATTTTGTTCTTCACCCACATCCATCCCCGTATGTTTTGAAAGTGAGCACTGAATGAAAATGCTGGGGGTGTTCTTCACCACAGTGCTCAATCCACGGCTACTCAACTGTGTGGGACTGGGCAGGCAGGAGCCACCTGGAATAAAGCTGAAAAGTGAACTTCCAGGAGAGATTTGGGAGCATAGCTTCTCCTAAGAAACAACTTGAATGTGTGAACAGTGCCCCATTTCTCCTTGCTGCTTGTTTCATTTCTGCACGGCTTTGAGAGCATTTCTCCAAAGCTGACATGAAAGGGTCATGCACATACACCAAGGTGTTTACAGCTACAGGGACATGTTTTAGGGGTCATTAATGGAGAATTTAATTTGAATCAGTGCCTTGTGGCAGAACTGTATCAAACCATCCCAAAGCCAGAGGTAGCATTTCTATTTAAAAAGTCCAAGCCTGGTGCATCAGCTTAAGAACATGTGTGATAAGTAAGATGAAATAATTAACAAAATGTTGCCACTGCTGATGCCTATCAATACAGTGGATAAAAAAGCTATGTTGCAGACCACATTCCCTGGCAGCACTGTATCACCCCAAAAAAACATGGTGCTGCATGGCCAAGACATGAGCTCTCCAGCCCACAGACCCTTCTGTCCCTGCACAGAGTTTTGGTATCTCTGCAGAGACTTACTATACTTGACTCTCTTCTGAAGAATGGTGTAGGAGAAGGTTCTCTGGCCCCTTGTTCATGCTGGACAGGGCCTGGGACCACACATGACACTTCTCTGGTTCAGCACTGAGAAACATGGACCATGGTAAGCCAATGGATACCTATCAGAAGGAGGCATTCGCTGCCTTTCTGAGGGAGCAAATATACAATTTATCTATGTGTGGCTCCACTCCGATCATCAAGCTGCCACAGTACTCAGGCATAGCAGTCTCACTTAAAATGTATCAAAACTTTAAAAAAGCAAGAAGAAACAAATTGCTCCCTCCTTACAAAAGCCAGACTCCTGTGTTTATTTCTTCCTGAAAGATTTAGGGCAGGAGTGAGATTTAGAGGTGGGTAAGACAGTCCTTCCAGAACAAAACAAGTTTTCTTGACAGCATAAGCAGCACAAAGGTAAATCCTGGCTGGAGGGCACATACCTTCCTTAAGCCTGAACTACATTTATCTTTCCAAGTAAGTGTAAAATGCTTGTTTGGTTTCTTTGTAGCAGAAAAGCTAGTTTGGGAGAGGTTTGAAATGCAGGGTCTTGCTCTGGCCTTTTCTTTCAACACCCTTCCCTTTTGGAGATAATGACTGAGTCTGAGTAATGTGCTCCAGAGAGAGGGAAAATGCAGGAAGGAGTTAATGAACAGGAAATGGTGGAATGAGAGACAGAATTAATGAGCAGTGGAGCTGCTCTGGTTTGACTGCCTATTGACATGGTTCATCCACTCAAAAAGACATTGTGTGCACCTGCTTTCTGGCTTTTAACAGCACTACTTTTTGACCCATTTGCAGAAATTTCCACTGTACCCAGCTAATTCCTTTTCCTTCTGGAAGATGCAGGTAGGTGCCCCTGAAGCAGCCACAACAGCAGGTTGCAAAATAACAGGCTCACTCCTCTTGATGGAACTCTGTGCACACTTACAGCATATCTGTGTACTCAGGGAGACACAAATCCATATGCTGTAGCAGCAACTGGGCAATCATTTCTCTTCTGACTGCAGCTGACTCACAGGAGATTTAATGTACTTTGGTTCTTATTATACAGAAACAGAGCAAAGCAGGACCCACAATGACCCTCTGGTACAGGGCTCTCTCTTAACTGATTCAATGAATGGAACTCTACTTTATAGGACAGTTTTTTCCTGGAATAACATGGATAATGATGGACCTTGAGAAGATTGTAATTTGTGTGTACAGAGGAAGAAGGGTCTTTATCTTCCTGTTGGGAAGGCTTTGGGAACCATGCCTTTTGGACTAAATTAGATATGTTGTAAGAAACTTCAAATCAAAAAGAGGAAGGACCTGATGAGATTAAAAAGATTGAAAGTACTGCAAACCCTATCTCACTCAAACTCATCAGCTGCATTTAAGTATACTCTTCTTGGTGCAGTAGCTTGTGAAAAAATATTCAAAGTAGGGCTTGAGAGAGATAAATATAGCATGGTTCAAATCAAATTTGAAAATGTCACTTTCACAAAACTTGCTTTCATCTGGAAGGGAAATTTACACATTCTGTTGCACCAGTTTTAAAGCTCTTGACTGTTTAATCATGCAGATGAACTTTTGGCCACCTGAAAGACAAGCTGAACAAATGAGACTACACTGTGGTCCAGAGTTTCTGCCCTTGGCAGCTCTTCTGAGGATGAATGATATTTGTCAGGTGGATGCAGCTGGAGACCCTATTAGTCCTTTCACTAAGGCGGGAGCCAACAGAGAATTCAGTCAGAAAATATAGATTTGTAGGAAACCGGGCATCATAGTTTCAAGAGGCTCTGGTACGTCTTGTTTTAAAGACTGTTAAAACTTCCATTGTTATAAAGACACTGGTGAACAACCTGAAGGCCAGAAACTGCTGATTAAAAATCAATTCTTATAGCCTAAAAATTTGTGATTTGCAATCTTTTGATATGGTGTGTGGGGGGGAGGGAACGATGACACAACATGCAAAGGAAAATGTACTTGTGTCTATGATTTCTGAATTTTGGTGTTATCACTAGCACTATATAAACAAATGACTTTTTTTTTTTTTTTATTCCAAAAAGGTTAGGAAAATGTGACCTTCAAAAAAAGA
>VWZN01005898.1:80094-144835 GCA_013396955.1 Regulus satrapa | reverse complement strand
TCTATGATTTCTGAATTTTGGTGTTATCACTAGCACTATATAAACAAATGACTTTTTTTTTTTTTAATGCAATAAAGTTATGAGAATGTGTACTTCACAAAAAGAGTTGGTCAGTGAGATGGTTACAACAACTCTGCCTGGAGTCATACATTATGAATTTTAAGCAATACTGGCAGTGTGTCAGGCATCTATTCCAGAGGTCTGTGTCTAGATGTTGGTAGTATACATCCTTGTTTTGGCTCTGTGCAGGACATGGCCAACATGATCTACATGAACTACACTTAGAGAGAAATGATCTAGCAGATCAGATTGCTCTAGAAAACCTTGTCAGCGGATCAAATGCACAGCTCTATCTATCAGCCCTCATTAACAAATGCCTTTCTTTAATTTGGTGTGCATATTTAACCCATACTCACTCAAATGAGAGAACATTTGAAGGGACTAGTGGGATGACATGAAGCATCCTCTTCTGTCAGAAAGGTTGAGCCATGCAAGCTGGGACAGCTCCCGTGTTCTCTTTATCTGACTTGCATCTGCAAACTGTGCAGACTCCTCTTTGCCACCATGTCATTTGGCCTCATGGCAAACGTGTTCTACTTATCTGCAGGCTCACGGGTGGATGCTATGGCATTCCAGCACCATGCCTTTCAGCTCATGATGACCTCATGTGTCATTAATATGAAAGGAGGGGCTCTTAACAAAGACTGGAGACAGAAGTCCATGAAGCATCAGCACATTAAAGACTAAAGGTAAAATAACTCCTAAATTAGTCATAGAGGAGAATTCCAATAAAAGGAGTAACAGGAATACTGTTGGCTCATTTTCTTTTCTTATATCCATCTCTAATATGAAGAATCCTTAGAGAGACCAAGATCTTAGAGCGACCAAGATACAGTGTTGAGTCACATTTCTACAGCATCTCCCAATGCTGCACTGACTCCAGTATCTAACCACACTGGCATTCACTGTGAGAACTTACTCTAGATCCTGACACACTTCTTTTGAAGGAATGGTAATAACTCACCCCAACCAGGTTTTGGTTTTACCTTCTGTGCATTATGTTCTAAATAATGAAATGGATCTTATCTCATATATAGTCAAAATTAACTCCAGGTTTTCAGTTACTGAGTTTTTAAGGAGAAACTTACTATTTCCTCACTGTGAAACCACAGAAAATTCTGCCAGGTAAGCTTCATTTTCAATCAATTTTTCAATTAAAATTTAAAGGAAACATTTAGGAATACTAAACATGGACATGGAGCAACTGTGTGTACAGATTTCCAGCCTGGAAAATGATGAATTTTAAATAGTTAAGAGTCGAAATGGATTGATCGCTGCTGCCCTGGCAAATATGACTGAGATTTAATAGAGGATACAGTCTACTCAAAGCCAAGGCACTTCATTCAGGCATCAAAAGATCAAGAAGCATATGCTATGAGCCTCTCTTTGACAATTCTGTCTGCTTATTATGCCTATAATCTTAGGGGTTTTATTTATATTTTCAAGGAAATTTGTTACATTCATTTAAAAAAGCACTAGCCTCTCTTACGTAGCCCCAACTGTAAAGTGGAACAGTCCATCAGACCTGCTTGTGCAGTGTTATAAAATACAAAGAGAGTGATCAGAGAGGGTGGAAATATAGGTGCATCACTCAAGAACTGAAATTAAACAAGAAAAGAAAAAGGATGAAAAATTATTTTTAGAAATAAAAACAACTTAATACAAATAAAATCCCTTTACATTTCAAATCCTGAACAGATAATTTTCTTCAGGTGACGATAAGCCTTTCTTTAGATATTTTTACTTTTGGTGGACATGGGAGTTTCATATGATGACTAACTTTATGTTAGCCCATCTCTCATTTTATTTTAATTTATGCATATATTTTCTGCTGCAAAAGGCCAGTACATTACTTCATTAAGTGGTTGTCCTACTTCTTTTTTCTGGACCTATCTGCAAATACAACACATTTCTGTTTCTCAGTAGCAAGGAATAACCACATGAAAAGAACTATTACTTACATGTGATGGAAATGTGAACTATCCATGTCCTTCTGAATCTCTGGAGCTCATGCATCCTAAATTAGCAACTAAACCTCAAACCAGTCCTGAAGCCTAGATTACCATCAAATGAAAAAAAAAGAGAGATAATCCAAACCTTATTGCTTCTTTATTTAACCTATTCAGATCCTTCAAGAATTTTCCTTGTCCCTAACCTAGCTATTTGTTAATTCAAAATGTCTTCTCATCTTTCTTATATCCACCACAAAAGAACTGACAGAAAAGGTTGAAAGAATAATTGTATTATGGAGAAGAAAATATTAATTTATGGCAAAAGCTTCAGGCTATTCTGCTTTATTCAGAAGAATGAGAGGCAAAGATAACATTGATAAGGGAAATTCATAAAATCCTCCCTTCTCTTCAATACAATCTATCAAATGGTTCCTTTTGTCCGCATATTAATTCCAGATAAATACTCACACAGAAAAAGGGTTACAGCTACATTTGCTCAGCACCACAGCAAAGTCAGGAAGCCCCACACTGCAGTGGCTGGGACTGGCTTCTTGCCCATCAGCTGAACTGTGTCAGAAGTTCTTACTTCTAACAGGTCTGCTGCGTGGGCCACTGCAGGCATGTGCCATTGCAGGAACGCCAGCCTCGATGTCAGGGCCTGCCTGAACACCAGAGATGCCATGCATTGGAAATGGAGAACTGACTTCCAGGTTTGCCTTTAAACTAATAAGGAGATTAAAAAACAAACATAGTTTCTCTCTGTAATAGGAAATCTATGCTAGGTATCATTTTACCAGTAGCAAGTTCCATGAATGCAGGTGTTTGGAGGATGAGAAGAGGAGTGTGGCAAGTGCTGAAGTGGCCATCTCTGCTTGCAGGGCCATCTCTGAGCCTCATGATCATAGTCTACAGTCATCCTCCTCTGGGAGAACCCCTGCCAGAACACAGCAGCACAAACACAACTAATCTCCACCAGGAACCGGGCTGCCTGCAGGGTTTAGCTTCTCTTGCTGGTACAAGGGATAAGATACACTGGCCTGGGAGACTCTTGGCAAACACTCCTCTGCCCAGCAGCTTCAGAAGAGATACAGACTTAGTTTTAAACTACTGGCTAACAGATAATAAACCTCTACGTTTTGAGATTCTCAGACCCTAGACTTTATTGCTGACTGGAAAATCTCAAAGCAGAGAGATCAGCTTCCAGAAGAGGTCAGCACCAATATTTAATTTGAAAACTTAAATACAAAAGTATAATATTTTATCTGAAGTTATCCAGAAAATAAGTGATAGACAGTAATGGAATCACAGCCCTCTGAGTCCCTGCTCCATTTTAGTTGTTTAGTCTATTTGACATTTTATATGTCTATTAGTTTATTGTCAGTTTCTCATCAGTTCCTTGTAGATCAGTTCAGTCTGATGCTTACAGGTTGTTTCATTTTAAACAAGCAAAAGAACATTTTCATGAAGAGACATTGATTTCTCAGTCAAAGACTTCGAAAGAGTTACTGGTGGGTACTTTGCAGATCTATGAATTGGTGAAGTTTCAGACACTGCATGACTTATGTTTGCTTTCCATAGCTTTGCCATGTGTTGAAACAAACTAGGCAATCTACAGGGAAACCTGCAGATTTAGTCATCTGCCAGACAAGAGGATCATAAAAACACAAGCTGAATGACTGCACATTTTCCTTCAATGGCTAACTACAAACACTGCAGCCACAATAAACTGTCTTATTCTCAAAGGAGGCACATCCTTTCCAGCCTGTCTGGGGTATTTAAGCATGAGAGAGACTGTTCATCATAATGTCCTGGTAAGCACCCAGGAATGTTTACCCCATGTGATGAGGGTTGATGCAGATATCCTTGAGCTAACTGCAAACAGCTCAGGGGCAGTGCAGAGCCTTCTGGACTTACCACTCCTGTCCACACATTTGGGTTTGCATTGTGCTGCAACCTGGCTCAGTTGAGTACAGTTAGAAATCTTTGTGCTGATATTCAGATGTGATATTAAGTGCTTGGCAGTCTATTTTAGGTCTTGTTTTGCAAATCATTGAATGCTTCCAACTTTTATTAATACCACTCAAACTGACTGCTCTGATCATCTGGGAACATGCAGAATAGCGGAACCTTTGCATTTTTGTTCTGAAGTCAAAGAAAATTTTTTACTTTTCTTTATAAATCTTTCCAACACAATTAAGTAATTCCAGTTTCTAGTCTGCCATTTTCTAGAATGGAAGTAATAAGTCACAGTGTAAAAATCTTCCTTCAATGAGCCAGAAGATACTGAATGTCCACTTCTGTATTCTTGCTGTCACATGAACTTTTCCCATAGAGTGTGAGCAGGTTAGGATTTTTCTCATCTTCCATAAGTTTACTGAGATTTTGAAAAATATTCCTATTCAAAGTTGGGGCAAACTGACAAGCAGTACCTTTCTCCCTCTAAAAACATACATATCAGATAAAATTAAATGTTTAATATTCCCTTTTACTGGAATTCAATGTAATACTAAGATAACACATTGAAACTAAGAGTAATTTTCAATGAACAAATGAAACTTCTAACTTTCAAAACATCCCAGGGAGAGGGAACAGAACAGAAACAGAAGTTTTACAGAAACAGAAATGCCTTCACTACTCAAAAATACCAAAAACGAATTTGGGTGATTTACTGAAAAAATAATGGTCTACAAGCAGTCTTTCTTTTGATGTATGAATTGTGTTACTTACAAAAAAAGGTTATCTTGGGAATTTCTGCACCTGCTCTAGCTGAATTTTCTTTACTTTACTGAAGTCTGAATAAAATATAGTGAAAAAGGAGGGCAATGAGACTAAGCAAAACTTCATAGTGACAGCTCAGCCTTGCCATGCTGGTGTGGCTGGAACAGGAGATATGCCAATATACATCACTCCTTGGGGTTTTTCACCACTACCAATACACAGACAATCACTGCCCATCCTGCTGCTTCCCTGCAGGCCCACGTGCCTTGGGACAGTGTGGATTTTACCCTTTTATCCTCTGCCACATACAAGGTGCAGACACTACAGAGATTTTCATGTGGAGCCTCCCATCTATGGGCAGATTTAATCTGCAGTGTTGCAAAAGACTAAATGGCCCTAAGTAAGGGAAAAACCCATAAATATGACTTTTGTAAATATAGAACAAAACAGAACAGCCGCCTTTCCCTCAAACCAAACTCTAATTTGGAAGAAGTGCTAGAGACACTAAGAGACTCAGGGAAGGGAAAAGGGTTAGAGACTGTGAGAGACATCTGTTCTTTCAACTCATAAAGCAACACCATTCAAATCCTCAAAAGAGCTTGGAAAACATTTTTCTAGTAAGAGACAGAAAGACAAAAATAAGGTAATTATAAAGCAGAACCTTTTTTTTTTTTTAGGGAAAAATGGTTGCTGTACAAACTCAGTTAGGAAGAATGTTTTTTTTTCTCCTTCAGTTTTGGTTTGCCTTTAATCTTCCAGTTCCTCCTGACCCTTAATAAATAATTAACCAGCCATAGAGGCAGGCTCCATGTGATACAGTCATACATCAAACTTAATAGGAAAATCAAAGTTTACTTAAGTACAGGAGGCTTTGAGAGAGATCACAGTACAGCAGCAAGAAAGCATTTCAGTAACATACGCTTTTCATATAGTGAAAAGGTCTTATAAATTATTTCAGCTGCACATTTATTTTAATATCATTCTTGTCCAGAAGATTTACAAGAGTGCTTGAATATTTCTCATGCAAACATAATTTATTTAAAAGAAGATATTGCTAGTAATTAAAATTTATAGTCTAACATAACATTAAATGCTTTGGTTTTCGATGGTGCCTTTCATCTAAGAATTTCAAAGCAGTTCCGAGCAGTACGGTACATCAAATGGAATTCAAGTTGATTACATACTAGGAAATCTCTTCAGATGAAACTAAGGCAAACAGGCAGTCTTCTAATTTCAAAAACAACTGGATGCAGCTTGATGCCTTACTCTGGGATGCTTTATCTGATTTTTAAGAGGACGATTTTTCAGTGTTTAGCATAAACAGGCTGTTTCAAGATGGCTGCAAAATTGGTCTCCTAAATTAATTCCTCCCCCAAATGCAGACCCAGACAAGCGGCTCTTTTAACCCCAAAACCAAACTCAGTGTTTCTGACTCCCTGACTAAACAGGTACCGGTCCATATATAGGTTGCCTGCCACAACAGTTGAAAAGTCAGAGAGATTCACGAGTAATTCAGAACACATATTCCCAAGAGCTCCCATCAGTCAGTGGAGAGGAGTAATGGCTGCTTGCAGACCTCCTGCTTAGATATTGTGACTACATTTCTCCATTGTTTCTATGAGTGTGCCTAAATCCATCCCATGAGCTAGTCTGCACTGGAATACAACCCATTAGGTCATGAAGCAATTTGTCACCTCCTTTAAAAACACTTTAATTGAAGTAAGTCAATCTCTCTGAAGGATTAATGGAGTTTTGTTTCCTATAGATCTGCCTCTGATGGCCCTACATTACCACACTGCAGTAGCTCCTAGTTCCTCCTACACATTTTTGCTAGCACTTTCCAGACTACGGAGTATGTCCAGTTTCTGTCTTCTGTCTCCTCTGAGCCTGCACAGCTCTGCCTCACATCCCCAAGCTACTGAGCAAGACAATGGGGCTGATTTGCAGCCTGGCCCTGTGGTGGACCTGTCAGCTCACTACGCTGCCTGGCCAGCTGCAAGGACAGACAGCAGAGGTCTCTGCTGAGCTCTCCTTCCTGCTTCACTGAGCCACTCTTCTGTGGATCTGTCCTTTACCCAGACACAAGTTTCACAAAGCTTTTAGGAAATTATTATCTTCAAGACATTTACCTTCCTGTAAGACAGGTCTCAAACTGATTAGGAATCTGTCTGATGGATAGGCAGAGCAATTGCACAAGGCACAACTCATAAGGAAATTGGGGTAAGAAAATCAACTGAGCTCTCTAAGGAGAAAAGATGTCTGAAGTTGCAACATACTTTGTTCTCCTTGGGTTTATTATGACAAAAAATGGGAAAGGCAACACCCTGCATTCTCTGGCATACTAGAGATGGATAGTGCTGGTTATGTGGTTTCTCATTTACACAAAATAAATAAAAGGGCTGCTCAGAGGCTGGCTGGGGCTATGCCCTCACCGCACTGTGTAGGCAACAGGAGCTGCCTCTGCCCATGTGCCAGAGCACATAAAAGGAAGCTAGGCAGTGACATGCCTGAAGCAATCAGCCCTGATGGAAGACAGCATGTATTTGCTCTGTTCAACAAGTTGCAGTGACCATGTCATCTGACTTGGAGGACAGGGAAAGCAAGATCTTGTCTGCATGGAGAGTGGGTGCACCAAGCTTCCATCTGACTGCAGGAGGAGATGCAGAAATACATGCAAGTCTTCTATCTGACTCTGCTCAGTGGCACAGACTAGAAAATGAGGAAGGGTACTGGAGAGAAGAAAAAAAGTTCATTATGGGAAATCAATGAAAAAAGTCCTGCCCCAAAGCAGTTCTAAACAAGCATCAAGTTAGTAGAGTTCATTAGGACAATGTGGCCAGCAATAATCTGCAGCTTCTGGAGACCTGAGCATTGGGTCTGACATGTCTGTGGTCTTCAGTAGGATTCTGCACAAAAACATTTTACTCACAGGTCTTCAACTTTCTAATAAGGTTCTGCTAAAAAATGTATTAATTTTCATACAAAGAAAAACAAACAAAACACAACAAGGATTCTCTGAGATGAATGCAAGATGCTAAGTACGATTAGTAAGCTGCAAATACCTCTAAGAAAACTGTAGCACTGGGATACTGCTTTCTGACTGTATAAATGTCACAGCAAGGTCCACAAATGCCTTACTATTACAAAAACCCATGCTGTCACAAATTCATAATGAAAACACCAAAAATGGATATTTCAAGTTAAGATCCCTCAGATCTCTAAATGAATGTCTGCAAATTATTTTTTCTGTCTAGGCCATTTGGCCTTTTATGCAGAGACTGGGCTTGTTTTCGCATTTCTTTCTTTGGTTCCATATTTTTCCCACTTATGTGGAAAAGGGTGAACTACCTCCAGTGGGGGTGTATTTCAGAAGATGTTTTCATATATATAGGCAAAAAGCTAGACATGTTTGCCTAGATCAGACAGAATGGCTCATTACTGGCATGGATTTAAAAACAGCTTTTCTGACTATGAGCTTCAGATACATCTTGGTAACATGCAGATAAAAGTATGTATCATGAGACTTCTTTGGTCAAGGGAGTTGTAACTGTCCTTTCAGATATAGAGGGATTTAAAATATTTTAACTTTAAAATGTGTGATATCATATATTTTGTGTGTTCTGTATGTGCATATGTTAACTGAAGGAAAAGGTCTTATTCAATGGAAGCTTGCAGGAAAGGTGTTAAATCTCAGTTTCTCCATAAATGAGAAATATTTTCCAGTCATTATGTCTCTTTCTTAACTTGGCATACATACAACTAGTCTGCGCTTTGATGTGCTCATTTTGGACTCAGAATGCTGTTTGTACAAAGAGGAAAGCATGAAATAAGCCACTAAAAGGGGCAGAACTGTAATTTTTAGACTGGGGAAAAAGAGCAGTGTATTTCTCCATTCTGCCAATATGAATAACACTTCACATCTTTGCATTTTGTTGTATTTATCTCAAATTCACCACTGTTTGCTTAGAAAGAAAAAAAGTAAAATAATTTTTAGCCCTTTTTTTGCTAGCTGTTTCTTAATATAGATGTGTTTGGAGAGGTCTTGCAGAAGTACTATAGAGAAAACCATGCCAACGGTAGATTTCACATAAATAACAAGCCCCACAGCACCAAAAAGCATACAGTTCAAGAAATCTGCGAATCTGAACCAATTGTGGTGGTGTGGTTTTCACAATTGACATCAGCCTTCAAGCTTTCAAAAGACTGAATATTAATTATCTGTGACCCTGTAACTCTCAAACTGATTCATCTGTCTTTGTTAGCTGGTGCTTCATAACAGATTTGAGAACAGGAAAGTGCTACCTATTTCTGGCATGTTGCAGGGAAGAGGCTCTGCTGGAATCTTATCAACAAGTAAATCAGAGAAACAAAAGTTCTATCCCTGACTTTGATGAGAGTGAAGAAAGAAAGCCTCATTCCTCAGGAACAAACAGTGGCAAGGCAGTAAAGCATCCTCACAGAAGTTGGCCTGTAAAGCCTTAATTGGAGAACTGAAGTTCAAGTTTCAAAAAGGTTGGTCCAATTCTTATCTTCCCTGGCTGCACAGAATTCTGAACACAGGACTCTAGGTTTACACCTGAATAGCTGAGATCAGTCACACAGTAGAAAAACATTCAGAATGTCTAGATTTCTACAAGCCAATCATGAAACCTATCAGGCTAATTACAAACTGCTGGTCACAGGCAATTATTTCCATAACAGGTTCAAGAAGTATTTCCATGCACTGACTGAGTTGTTTATCTTTCCCTCAGGTTCTGCAATTTTACCCTATTTATTGCATGTGCAAACCTCTTAATACACAGCATTGACTTCATTTTGCAGGCCAAGAGACCAAATTTATCTTTCTTAAAAACAGGAAAACAAAAATGGCTGAAGGCCAAATAACCTTCTGCTTGCAAGAAGCTGGAATGATATGTGCAGTTGGAGAAACAGCCTAAGTGTCTAACTGCTGCTGATTTTTGAGTTAAATGCTAACTGCTACAGGAAAATAATATCAGGTGTCTTTTTGCTGTTCTATGTGCCCAGGATACCTTTAAAAACCTGCCTCTTTCATGCTGAAATCTCTCAAGGTACAGAAGGACAAAATGAATGGATCAAACACAGTACATGTTTTGCAGTAGAATTTATTACTTAAGAAAATTGCAACTCTTTGCAAGGACTCTGCAAGTGTTTATAACACATAAGCGCCTGTTTCACCTGCTGCTGAGATAACATGGCAATGCTATCTCTGGATATAGAGGTCTGTGTTCAGCTTTGTCTCAATGTGGGCAGAATGATCATGGGTTTGCACCTGCCTAGTTGGTCCTCCACCTGGAAGTCAAAACACATCTCCACAAATAACAGCCTCCTAAATCAGAAGTTTATTCATGCTATATGTTAAGATAGAACATAGGACAGACTTTATTTCTTATTGAAAACCAGGAAGGCACAACATAATGTCTAATGAACAGGATTGCAGTGGGAGGTGAACAAGCTCTAAGAACTAAGCTGCTCTCTTCCTGCTCATGTCAGTACAGAAACACTCTAAAGCAAGGATCATGGTTAGCTCCACTGCTGGAAATGATAATACCAAAAAAAAAAATTCCAACAATTCAGAAACCATGCTAGTCTTAAGCAACAACTCTTTTTCCCTCGGCAACTTTAACAGAGGTGACAGTACAACTGTTCTTGATCTCCTGCCTGCAGTAAGCCGAACAGAAGGATCTGTTTCCAAGAATAGAGGAACATGTACTATTTGCAATTTAAAAGGGGCCTGAACTGCCACCCATCTTAAAAAAAGGATCTCTGAGAGGAGCCATTGAGACTGACAAAGAAAACCATCGTAAGAACAAACCCATATGGCAGCACTTCTTTGACACAATGAAATCCCCAAGGGACCAAGGGCTCACAGCTTATGCTTCGCTTAATCACATCTGAAACTACCAAAGTGAAAACAACTCCCAAATACAGATGGATCTGGAGGCAGAAATAGAAAATGAGGACATCACAATATGCTTTCAGAATTTCTGATACAGGAAGAAGATCACTGATTTGTCTGTTTGCACACACGTACGCTAAAATATCTGCTCACTCTTCTGGCCTTGCCTTAGACAAGCAGGGACACTCTGTCAGGGAAGAAGAGGGAAACTGCTTTCACTGGGTCTTTTTTAAAGCCTGTGGCAGGAACAGAGAAGCAATGTGGCTCTCAAAGAACACTGTACAGCTTCCAAGTACAATGCTGCCTGATGTATTGAAAGGCCACACTGGCTCTTCTTAGAAAGGGACCAAGGAGATGAAGACTGGATTACACACTGCTCTTCTCCCTGTCCTTTTTATATTCCCACAGAAGTTCACAAACATCAAGTCCAAAGTAATGCCAGCAGAACATTTTAATATTAGTACTTAATCACAACTGCTTTTTCAGAGCCTGCTCTCGTATTTATGTTTATCGCATCTCTTCCTTTTCACAACCTACTTCCCCAACTCTTCCCAGAATTAGCAATATTTGTATGTACTCCAGTCTAATGGGCAACTTCTGTTTTGCTTTTCCATTTTTTATTTTTGCTCTGAAACAATTGTTCAGGTTGGCATAAAATGTTCTTACCATTCCAGGTGATTTTCAACAAAGGCAGACATGGGGCTGATCTGTACAGTGTAAGTGTCGTTGGCTGAATATTCAAACAGCCCATAATAGGGATTGAAGAGCTCCTGAGACAGAAGGAAGAAGAATTCTCGGGAGGGGCCACTGTAGTCCAACCTGGAAAGAAAAAGTTAGAAAAAATAAAATGAGACTCCTTACCATTTGAGTGGATTTTCTGCTGCTGTCTTAACACATGGGCCTGTGTAGTCAAGTGTTTCCAACATGATTTGTGTCTCCTCTCAAAACTTGATTCTGAGTACTGAACAAGTTGCGATGCGAAAACCAATATCTGGGCTGATCTGGGAGGAATCATAACTAGGATACATGCCTTAAGGAGTTCTACTTTCCTTTGTTCCAAAAGCTTAGCAAACTAGAGATACAAGGTTCAGCCTTGCCTCAGCTGGCTGGCCAGCAGAGGGGTAGCTTTCTAGTGAGTGAGTTTGAATTGCTTGTGAACACTTGGGTGAACACAGACCAGAAAACCTGACCTAAAGCTCTGACCCTCCTACACTGAGATGTACCCAAACCCAGCCCCAAGGATGCTTTCTTAGCTACTGAAAACATAAAGGTTTATGCTGAACAAGACCAAGTACCAGCAGAATGGTGTCTCTTAAGACAGAACGATGATTCCTTGCTTGTTCCAGCCAAGCCCTTCCACTTTTCTGTTATTTTCATGTGGTACACCTTAAACTGTGCTTTGCTGTTGTATGAATTTGCTCTGTAGAGCCCCTTCTTTTCACTCGAATTTTTTATACTCAACTTTGAAAAAAAAGGAAAATGAGAACAAAAAAAATTTCTGAATGCATTAAATGAAAACTGTGGTGGATTTATTAAAAACAGATCATTCTCTGATAATGGTGGGTAGATTTTTCAATCTAAAATAAACCTCCATGTAGCAATATGAATAAATTATCTTTAGCTATATATAATGTTTGGCAAAAGATTTTCTGAGGTGGACACTATACGTCCTACTTAACAATTGTAAAGTAAGGGGAAAGCACGGCAACTGGATCAGAATGCTCTGTACTATGCAGTTACAGAAGCATAAGTGAAAGGGGTTGAATGATTGATTCGTGCAACTCAGAAGCTGTCGAAGTGCAGGTGGACTCATCCTCCTGTGTTTGAGGAGCTTTAGCTCTCTCTGAAGAGCTTTTGCTTGAGGATCATATGATGACTTGAAAGGCACACCTGTAAAAGAGGATGGTAACAAGCCCACATGACTCACTAGTGTCAGCCATGGACCAGGTCTGGTTCTGTGGACCTCAAAGTACTGGGTTAAGCCTGATAATGGCTGGAGTAAAGAACTACAAACAACACGTGTCTGTGTTCAAAAACCTCCAATGGAAGACTAGCTATTGCATTTCTGGGCAACACACTAACTCATCATAGAGCCTTTATAGTTAATTTTCAATATCCTTTTTCCTTGAAACATGGGAATCTGTGCCCATACAGCATCACATGGCCATACAGCAACAACTCTTCAGTAGGGAATTGGCACCATGGAGTTCTTCCAGCAGAATATATATTAGCATTAAACAGCAGAAACCCTAAAGGAATGTATCTTCAGATGTAAATGAATCAGTGAAGAATGAATGAATTTGCACATCAAATTGGTTTGTAATTTCTCCTCAGGACACCATGCAACTCAGAAAACAATAATACTTTGGCCTGTATTAGCATTCCAGAATGCTATTCCAAAAACATCAACTTATGTGTGCTGTATGTTTATGCTTTACTTGCAGGCCAGAGGCAAAAACAGCTGTGAAAAGTGACCTTGTTACACAATGTTGAATCCATAGAGAATAAAAAGCAAGAGTGAAGAAAACCCTGGTACTGAGGTCACTGAGTGACTCTCTTTGAGACTGGCAACTTCTGTTTTCCACTGGATGTAACCGGACCCGAGACAAGGGACAGAAGCCCTTCACTTGCCATGCATGACACCTCAGACCTGAGAGTGTCAGCAGCTGCTGCACATGTTGAGATTTGCCTCAGATACTGTCTGGTATCTTTGGAACTGAAATCCTACACATGTAATTTTTGGAAAAAAGAAACTTTACAAGCAAAGCTACTGAAATACAATTTCATGCCTTTGCAATATGGCACACTAGAAACATGCACATAATGGTCTTTCCACTATAAAAGCACGTGAATTATGCTTCAATTACAACATAGCTTTTGAGGTGAACCAGGGTGGCCTTGAAAGTTTGTGTTTACATTTGAAAACAATAGGTCAGGGGCTGGCTTTCATCATACAAGAATGCCTCATGGATTGTAAGAGTTGTAGAAAACTTCCTGAGAAAAGGCCTTCTCAAGAAACTTTTATTGCTTTCAGATCCCAACTGCAGGAATGAAATTTTAAGGACTAAATAGCATTCATGTTTCTGACTTAAGATGGAAACAAGAAATATGCATACAGATAACAAACAATAGTTATTTGGCACACAAAGCAAAAATTTTTAAAGCAAAACCAGATCTATTGGGAAGAGTTAGAGTAACAAAGTGGATAAAGTTCTGGTCTTTAGCTATAGTTCTGAGGCTGATTCAGTGTGTAAACATTGGACTGTAGTTGAGTTTTCCCTTCCAGCCTGTCAAAATATCTGTGGCAAACAAGATGACAGTAGATTTAACCACTTAAACTGTCACTTTGAGACATCTAGATGGAAGGTGTTATAGGAAAATTAAGCATTATTGTTTTTGTTATTTTTAACAAATGTCTGAGTTGATTAAGATGAATCACTTTCTCAGAGGCAAAACAAAGCCAAAGAAACATTACATAACAAGAGGCTTAGCCTTAGTCAACTTGGTGTTTTGCAACATAACAGCTACTTCAGAACCAAAAGCACTCTGTGATTCCCTACCCTTCCTCGCCGACAAACGTGACGTAGAGTTTGTTCCGCTGGAGCTCCTTGCGTGAATACGCCATTACCTGGTTGAAGGTGCCTTCCAGCAAGTGGTCACGCCGTATAATTAACCTGCAAAGGGTGGGAGAAATAAATACCTGATGATTGAATCTTGTGTGAGCTTATGTGGCTGAAGGTAAACAACATCTGTAAAGAGAGACATTAGTTCTCAGAGAACTTAATAAAATGGCATCTCCTGGTACACGTGCTATTTGACCATTATGGGTTTTCAGGAGTTGTTCCATCACCATTTTATGTGCCTCAAAGGTGAATTCCCTCATATTGCCATGATTAGCTTCTAAGTGCTATTCTACTGCTAAGACTTGCTGCAAGAACCCAATACGTACAAATTTATATGGTAGAGGGGGCTGTGAGTTTCCTGAGTATATGAAGTCACAGCTTTCTGGAATTGGCCCCAAACACTTCCTGGATTTAATCCAGTGAATGTCCATGGAAATACTGCTTCTGTGGCAGGGGAAGCAAAGAGAGTATCAGCCTCTGTTTATACAACACATCTCTCATTTCTCACTAATCTCTAAAACAACTTAATGAGTAGTACTTTTACATACCATCTGCAAGAAACCCTTCTTGTTCATATGTTCATGGACATTTTAAAACAGATTTTCTAAAATATATTTTGTGTCTGCCTTAGACCCACTTAGAAGGACACCAAAAGGGGTAACAACTAGCTAGGGCTTCTCAGCTCTGTTAGATAATTTGCTGATGACATTTGCCTGGAATAAATTACTTGGCTTCATACTTTTATTTTTTCCACAACAGATGTCCTTTGCTAGGAAGCCAACCTGAGGCATAAATTCAACCAGATGCCCAGGAAATACCTTAGAAACACACAGTCCTTTGGCAAAGTTGGATAATTAGATTGAGAACAAGTAGGTACAGACTCAAAAGCCAACTAACAAGATGTATCCACAATGATATGAAAGAGAACCCCAAATACATGAAGACCAGCAGAAATCTCTCCTGTTCAAATCCAGGATGGCTACCAACAAAAAGAACCATGGAAAGTTAAACCTGCATGTACAGACTAACTTCTGTAAGATCATGTTCTGGTCCTGAGTTGTACTGATATATAGAACCAAAGAATTTGGAGTCATCCTTCCATTACAATGATACAGATATTGTTAATAGCTGGTGGGTGTTTGCCTGGAAGGATAATTCTCCTACTGGCAAATTATAGGTAGGAATATGAATATCCCTGTTAAATAGGAAGGAAATGGGAGTCTAAGAGAATATGAATCTTTAGAAGTAAAACTTCTACACAAAAGCCTCTTGAAGGTCATTCTTTTGCAGGGTATATGAAGATCTTATCTGATCATAACCCTGATGGTTATGTAAAAACGCAATCTCCAGGAGGTTTTGGACTCCTTACCCCTTTTTTAATGGATAATGAAGGACAAAAGACAAAGCTATGCCCCGTTACACTAATTAAGTGATTTTAATACTCACTTAATTTTCCCTGGACCTTGCCCATACCCTTTGGCTTCAAGTTTTCGATAGAAATTGCGCAGCTTGGCTTCAAAGTCCCTCCTGTATGGAGAAGGTGCTCTTGCGCTTGCTCGCTGCAAGCCTAGAGGGAAAACGAACAGCATCCTAAGGTGGAAGGGCCTTGACATTCTTCCAAATCATGCAGCTTATGTTTCCAGATAGAGCTGGTTAATAAATGCTTTAGGACCTTTTTGCAGGTATACAGTGAACTCAGTGCTATTTTTGTTCTATCTGGCATCAATAGAGTTGTAAGTTCCTGTAATTTTGTAAGTTCCTTTCCTGTAAAGGTGATTGCAATGAACTTAGAGGGGCTGTATCCTCTTCACTGAAATTACTGTTAAGCTCACCTTGTATGGGCGCTTGTGTTGCCTTTGCCTTTAACTGTGATTGAATGGAAATGGAAGGATCAGAAAGGCATGAGAAAGACTGACAAGAATATCTGCCTCTCATGGTCAGTGGCATTTAAGTTTTCTTTCCCTTTTTCACTTTTAAGAGACCTCTCTCCTTTGCATTGTATAGGAGATCTCCTTATTTAGCAGAATTAAACCTCTGGAACTCAGAGCAATGCTTCTCACGGGAG
Source organism: Regulus satrapa (assembly GCA_013396955.1). NCBI lineage: Eukaryota > Metazoa > Chordata > Aves > Passeriformes > Regulidae > Regulus > Regulus satrapa. The sequence goes on along the minus strand of VWZN01005898.1, from coordinate 128,500 downwards.
CCTAGCACCCCAGCCAAGCTGGGAGTCAGATTTCCTTGTGTTAATCCAACTGTATATTAAATACTTCCAGCTATCAACACAAAACCCCTCTGTGACATCAAAAAGGAATTCTGTCAGCAAGAAATGCTATGTTTCCCTATTATGATTCACACATACAGCAGATTTTTCAGCTGTATTTGAAATTTGTAATTTGGAACCTGTTTTGTTTTGAAGGTTGCATTCTTAAAGTAGGTGATTATTGGTTTTGTATAAACAAGTGCCATGCCATAAAAGGCCAAAGAATGGATCACTGAAATCCCATTCCCTATCTCATTACAAAAGAAAAAAATACAAACCTAGCTCTTTTATGAGAAATCTGGCAGCAAAAGCTCCACAGGAAAGAAGAAAAGGCCCATCACATTTAGTGGGAGCCCAAAGTATTGTGATTGCCATGGGGGAAGGACATTACTGTCTCAGCTGGTAAAACTGAATGTGTATTTACATGCAGTGAAAAGAGGATCCCTTGTAACATTTCTTTCCTCTACCAGCCTTTTGTTTTCCCCCAGGACATAAGAGCATGGGTGCTCTCATGGACTTTATAACCAGGACAGAAACTAGCAAGATAGTGCGGTGCTGGAAATGAGTATTTGCCCTTGTGTTTTCTCAAGAACAGTCCCCTGAGTCACATTTGTACCATATATTTGGCTATTTTAACCTGTAGGAAACTTTCTTATGATCTGTCCTGATGTAAACAAGGGGAACTTGTATTAACAATGGCATTAAAACTCATTAATGAAACTAGAACACTTTGACAGAACACTGTTCTTCTGTAGAGAAGGGATTACTTAGCATTTAACTTACATCAAAAACCTTTCCATTTTCCACAGCCACATTCAAGATTTTAACTTCTCTTGTCCATTAATTTTGTTTGAAATCAGATAATTTAAATGCATATTCAAAAAGCTCACCAAAAAATGGATTTCTTCAGATGGCATTTCTGTTGATTCTCTCAAAATGGCCACTGGCACGGCCACACAATGAGACTGCAGTGGGGGTTGTGTCTCTTGGCAAAAGGGAGACATAAGCTCCTCACATTTCTATAGCATAAACAATAACTATGGAGACATAGCACAGCTGGAAATAACCTTCTCAGACAGCATGTCTTTCTGGAAAGTATGTTTCCTGTTGAACCTAAGTTATTGGCTCAACATGGAAGATCAGGCTAGACGATGAAGATGATCCCCTCAGGTCCCAAAATAGATGTGTCTTGGGAAGAAGAGTTTTTAGACCACTGAATGGAGGAGACTGAACTTTACAGGGGTAAAGTACTTTACTGAAAGTACTGCAACACATCTTCAATTTGAAAGGTGCTCTTTGCTGCTGTCACATAAAATAAATGTGCTTCCATGTCAGTGACTTATGCTTGGAGTACACCATTCTCTTATAATAATCCTTTCCAATGATATAAAAAACAGGAAAATACCTTCTTCCATAAGGGCAATTTCTGATCTGTGTTTCAGCCACTGCTAACACTTCCGTAGATTGTAGAACTGAAAACTGATTCACCAAATAAAGCAGCTGGGATCAGATTCAGAGTGGGCACTGGAATTAGCAGGTTGAGAGCTGATGCTGGCTCTGAATCTGCTCCTTTCTATTTATTAGAAAAAATACTAAAAATTCAAGATTTTGTCCTAATTTCCCCATCTCCTTACCTGGAGAGTTTTGGGGTGATGAACAGGGTGAGCAGCGAGGAGAAAAACTGTAACCTGGATGGAAGGCAGCCTGCAGTGGTATGTAGGACATGATATCCTCTTCAAAAAGGCTGCATGCAAAATGTCATAGGGAGAGATTTAGTTCACATTCATCACATGAAGCAATGTAAATACACAGTATGGTGCAAATTCACTGTGTCAAGATATTTGAGTGCATCTCTGAACTCATGGATTTTAAAAAATCCATAGGTTTCTCAAAGAAAGTCTGGTCACTAGCAATGAAGAAGAAAATGAATTTTAATAGATGTTTTATGCTAACACAATATCTGAGCTCACTGATGGACAGCAAAGACATCAGGCTTTGTAGGCTTAAGTAGGAAACAGGAACATCAATGCATTAGCAGAGAGAAGTAAAGATGCACACTCTTTTTCCCAGGCTGTTTTTCTTGGGTCACTTTCAGTAGTTCACTGCTTTGACTGCTTGAATTGAAATTATGGGAATAAGTTGTAAACTTCTTGCATTAGGCAGAGCTATTACAGCACACCAACCCCACCTGGGTAATTCTACATTTCCCATCTCAGACCAAGACAATAAAATAAGTTCTTAGCTGCACTGAGGAGAAGTAGGACCTAAAGACCAAGCTCTCTGGCTCCAGTACAAACTGAAGCCTTAACTTCATTACCCAAACAATGCTCACTGCACTGGACATTGAGGTTTCATGTATATGTGGCAGCACTACTGCAGTACAAACTATCAATTTCATAAGCAGTTACATTATTGTAGTGAAAAATACAAGAGATTTTTTTTCCTCTCTCTTTTTGTTTTTTCTTTCTTTAAAAAACAAGACTTTTTTCCATTAAAAGGAAACCTTTTGACCTAATTCTTTTTTATCTGCTACATGTTGGCAACAGCCACAGTGACTGAGCTGGCTGGATTTACTGCACTGATGGAGGCTGCCTTCCAGGAAGTACAAACTGACAGATACACTCTGGCTGAATCATTTGGGATGGTTATCAGTATGACCTGATTTAAGAAAATCTTTTCAATTATGCTGAGAAAGAGCCAGATAGTTTCTCTGGTATTGTAAAAAATTACATTATGCTATTGATCAAATCGATTACCTCAGCAGAATTACTAAATCTGCATCACACGACAACTTTTCAAGCCCATGTGTACCCTCTGTTCGAATGTAATGGATCTTCTCCCTGAAACATAAGTGATATTATGGAGGGGAGAAAAAGAAAAAAAACAAAACCAGAAAAAAACATGCCATTATCATGGTTTGAGCCATGCATATATTTTTTATTCTTTGGTATTTTGCCAGTTTCTCTTTATCTCCTTATAAAAAATGGCAAACATTCTATATGCCTGACTCATTTTCCAATCTTTCTAACAAACTCACAAAAAAAAAAAAAAAATCAATCTCTATCACTCAGTTTACTAATCCAAAAGAAAGAGATTTTATTCCCTATTTTAGAAAACAGAATTATTCTTAGTTCCCCAGTTTCATGTATACATGTCAGGTCACCAACCACAGATTTTTCGTGTAAGTCTACAACTAACATAGCACCTTTTGTTAATAGAATTTGCAGTAATATCAATTCCTTTCCCTCTGTCAGTTCCATCTGGCAAATAACACTCTAACATATACTTGATATTAATTAATCACAGAGAGGTTATACAGTGTAATATGTATTGCCTGTGTAAAATCATACCTTTTGTTAATAAGGATTGGGAAACACAGGATAGGATCCTATCAGCATATTAGGAACACAGAAAATACACATCTACATCTCAGCCTATCAGTGTATTTCTAAAGCATTTCAGTGTCCAAATATTTTTATTCCAGTACTAAGTCAAAATATTATATCTCAAATTAAGGGTGTGCTTTAGAACCTTGCAATCAAGGTCCATAAAAGATGGACGTTTGCATCCTAGGAGTTTGCCTTATAGCTGCTGCATGAACATTAGAAAGTAGCCTGGATCACTCCTGGCCCAAGGTATAATCAGCAATGACCTGGAGGCAAAAGGCTCAATATCCTGTTACAAATCTCATTATGCACTGGCTAAACTGTCTAGTACCTATCACTAGTCAATTTTGCTCTCTGCTCAAAAGGAGATAAAAGCTTTATCTATTCTCTGGGAAATGAGAATTCAAGTTACAGCGGAGAAAAAAAAATTAGTCTGGAATAATTTGATGGTGAAGATAAAATTCTCAGTTAAGAATTGTACATCTTGAATACTGAGAGTATTTTTCTTTTTATTTCTCATTTTATTTGCATGTATCAATTCCTCCAGAAGGGAATTCTAATCCTTGCACTCAAAGAATTCTGTCTGACCCTCAGAGATAAATGAGAAGTCAGCAAGGTTACCAGGAGAAAGCACACTGCAGGAATTTGGAGGTCCTCTCCTCCTTCAGCAGTCCTGCAACCACACCTCTGACTGCACAGTACAACCTAGACTCTTGGTCAAACTCTCAGCTAGTGCATATCGGCATCCCTGACATTGATTAACACCAGCTTAAGTTTTTGGCCAAAACCCAATTAATTCAAACTTGGAATTCAAATGAGTTTGAGTTCTATTGGTGATTGGTTCTGTTTCTCTCTGTTTTAAAAACAATCTAAGAGGACAGAAATGGGCTTAAGAGAAAGAAAGAAACAGTTTAACTACTTTGGAAATTACTACCTTTAAGTCAAGTGAGAAAGATTAAAGACAAGAGTACAATCCACTTCATAATAATGCTCCTATTTCTTTATAAAATCTAGGGTGACTATATCCATGACAGGGGTGTAAATCCAACCATGAAGCAAAATCCTGTTTCTGCTGGAGCTACTGCGTTTTGCTGCTGGCTTCCACCCAAATACTCTTTTAACTCTATCTTCTGAAAAGCAAATTGATAATTTCAAGTGAAGACAGAGTTTCTGCTATTCAGTAATACCTAGAATAGAAATTAGATGTGCCACTATGCGCCCATATTTATTTTGGTTCTTACTTGAATATTGGTGGAAAGTAACTATAGTAACCACACACATCCTGGCTGTTCCCATTTACTCTTTAATGGTGACAGTTCCATAGCAGCTCCAAATTCATCTTTTGTACTACAGTTACTAGAATTTGGTTTACCCCACTACAAAAAGTGCTTCCTGGAAATAGGGTACAGCAGTACCTGAGTGCATGGTTTCTGGCCAAGCTGGGCTGACGCTCCTGCAGCATCTCAAAAATGTTGGGTTGGCGTAGAAATGCAACGATCTTGTCATTGTAAGCTGGAAAAGGCAAAAACAAACAAGAGGCTTTGTCTGCCATGTCACTATGACTCTACAGACTGCACTGGCCAGTGAGGCACAGAGCAATATGAGGCAGTGCATGCAGCTGATGAGAAGCTCTAAAACCCACCTTTGTGAGCACTGCTTTGAGAAGAAAAAAAATTGGCTTACCCAGAGGTAATGCCTCGTGATGATGCTGGTTTCGAATAGCTGTTACGAGACTATTGCCTGGTCTGGCCAACAGAGTAACTCCTCTGTTTCGAGAGACTTCAGAGGCCTACAACATCAGAGAAAAAGAAAAGAATGATCAAAACTGAAGACCAGTAGCTCATCAGTCAGTTAAAAGATTTGTCATCTTTACTTCTGTAACCTTTAGAATGGTCCATGATGCTGACTGAAGGACAGAAAGCACACATAAAAATTATAGCTTTATAGTCCAGTCAACTTAAAAAAAGGTAATTCTATGCTTCCAAATGAAGGTACAGCGTTACCCATAGCTATCACACCTCCTCAGTCCTGAAGGCACTAGAATCCAGAAGTAAATGCACGTTAATATAACTATTGCAGTGATGGACTTCTCTGGTTCAACAAAAACAAAATCTTTGTAGTATCACACTACATACTCTGTAGTATCAAACATGTCTTGTTTTAGCATAACTGCATTACTTCAAGGTGTTTACAGCAATGTTTTTGAAAAGAGAAAAAACCTTTAATGCTGCAACATTCACTCTGGGCTGTTGAAGGGAAATTTAATAGTGGAAATAACATGAGGAAGATATATCTATGTAGATCACAGCATAGAAAAAGGCTGTATCATCCCAGAAGGCTGCCTAACTTGCATAACCGGAAAATGAATTGTATACACTGAAAAAAAGTACATAATCCAAAGAGCTGACAAAGGGAGTAGTAAGAAGGAAATTTTTCACTGCTGCTTAACTGAGGCACTCAGAAAAGCAATCCACTGTTCTAAATATATTTCCTAGCAATGGGAATCTTGTCAGGAAGGCAGGTTCCTTAAAAGGTAGGAAAACACTTCGGTATGAGAATATGAAAAGCCAAACAATAACATCTGGCAATGTCTGCATTAAGGCATTACTTGCTTTAATTTAATGTAATTAATTAATTGCTTGCTTTTTTTACTTTTTGGGGACTTGTGAAAGTTGAGGGGAACCCACCTGTCTCTCATGTTTCTCCTCCAGAATATAGCCACAGTGAGGTCAAGAGAGGAACCATAGAATGGTTTGGGTTGGAAGGGACCATAAAGATCACCTAGTTGCAACATCCCTGCTATGGGCAGGGACCCCTTCCACTAGACCAAGGTTGATAGGGCCCCCTCCAACCTGTTCTTAAAATGCTTCCAGGCATGGAGCATCCACAGCTTCTCTGGGCAATCTGTTCCAGTGCTTCACAACCCTCACAGTAAGGAATTTTTTCCTAATATGTGATCTCAACATACCTTCTTTCACTTTAAAGATACTACTAATTGTCCTGTGACTACAGTGTGAGGATGTATCAGGACAAGATGCATTAGGAATTCCAATTGTCACTCTACTGGGCTAATAGCTGCTCCTTTTTCACTGCACAAATTATAGCATTTGGCAACCACTTCAGGAAGAACTCGCCCCTGCTCTAAGATTTTAAATGCTTAGCTCTGCAGCCAAGCAAACACTGCCAAACCATTTTCAGTGGTACAGCCAAATACCAGGCCTTCCCAGAAAAACTGGGAAGCTAAATGGGCCTGCCAAGCTGCCTTTTGGAACCTGTAAAGCTTAAAATGTTTACATGTAACAAGATATGAGTCAATGCACTTGATATGTGTCAACACACAGGTTAAACAATGAAAAATCTTAACTATTCTAATCAAACACACTGTAATTTAAAACACAAAACTGCTATGCAAGTGCATGGCAAATATTTCGCTCCATCATTCAGTTAGGATTTCACTTGCACCCATCTTCTGCCTTTGTCTCCTCCACACATCCCCACAGGCCAACTCACAAGGAAAGTTTAGCTCAAGCTTAGGCAGCTTTTCCCCTGTGATGCAGGCATCAAACCCAGCAAGCACTTTGTGGCCTTTAGGGCAATCACTCCATGCCATGGCACAGGGAGGAACCTTAAGTGCAAGAGGTGCCTGACAATCCACTGCAACAGTGGGCATGAGGCCCATGTAGGAGGAGCTGTTTCTTGGGCTGTCTGTGGGCAGCACAGCCAGGATCACACACTGGCCACTGACCAGCTGTACCAGTTAGGATGTGTGGGAGGGTTCTAAGGCATTGTTTGGCTCAGTTTCTGCACTTCCAGGGAGCCCTGGACTTCAGGCGAGGATGCCTATTCCTCAGGTCCTCGTAGAACAGACTTGCAAGGGAATGCAATGCAGATAGTGGGTGAGCCTGTTTTTGAGGGTGTTTGCTGACTCATCCTTGACAAAGACAAATCCTATGCCCTTGTTGCTACACATAATTTTACTGACCAGAAGATAGAAAGGGGGGAGTAACAAACAAGTTAAACATATATCTCCCATAAAAATTAGCACCAGGTGGTATTTGCTCATCACTTGGAAACTGCAGGCTACTTCTGCCCAACCTGGGCCTGGATCCTCCTCTTGCTCTTGTCACCATTCCTTTTGGTTAGCTTTCCAGTGCCTGGATGTATTTCTCCTGGAGCAAGAATTTTGGAAGGAAATGTGTATAGTGCCTCTGAAAAGAAACTTTTGCTCCCTTCTTCCCATTTTCCCAGTTCTGGTTTAAAAGCTAAAGTCATCTAGACTGTAAGAATCCAGTGCTGTACATACCTCAAGAAACTGGTAATATACTCCTCTCCATCACCATCCCTAGGCATTGCTCATGCTGTGTTTGGTCTTTGCACATTTACACCTCCAAACAATTTTTCTCTGGCAACACTAGTGGAAAATTCCCAGCCCTCTAATTAACTACAATTTTGCTAACAATTATCTTTCCACTCTTGGCTAATAGAGTACAATTGATTACTTCAGTTTAGTGTTCAGTCACAATCGTCTTGTCTACTTTGACTTTCTAATTGAATAATTTAATTCTGATTGGCACATTAGTCTCTAATAAAAAATAAAGAGTGACCCCCTCTAATGATTTCATTACCTTGTTCATATAGTGCAGAGTAATTGACAGATTTATGTCAAGTTTTAACAGATTTGAAATTGTTACTGGGATGTTGCAACCAGAGTGGAGAGTCCAAACTACCAGAGGGGGCTTTTAAGATGCAATACCTTCACCTGGGTTTTATATTGTTGCTGGATTTCAGAGGTCCATTTAAATCCTGCTACTTGCTTGTTGGGGTTTGGGTTAGTAAGGAGATTTGTATACTGCCATATTCTAGCACCTTCTCTGCTCTTCTTGCTAACCAGCACCTCTTGCCTCTCTACTGTGCATGCCTGCTTCCTTCCTCTTGCTGTCTTTGAAATCTTTACCCTGTAATCATGTATGCTGATTTTCACTGCAGATGGTCTCTTAGAGAGAAAGAAAAGTGCTTATTAACTGTTCTGTTTAATAGCAGTGGCAGGAGGAAATTAATCACTTCTTCACCTGTACTTTAGTTATTGATGGCTACTACAGCTACCTGAACTTTTCTTCCAAAAATCAGGTAACTAAGAGTACTTTTGCCTGTAAAAGATTGATAATCTTAAAATTAATGCTTATTAAAGAATTTGTAGCATTTAAAAAAAAATATACCATTTAGTATCAGTAATGTACAGAAAATAATGGAAGTTTTTGCAGATGTCCTTTATTTCATTACCCTGGTCTTTTTCTGTGCCCTCTCTGGTAACCACAACTTCACTATTCTGATGTCCTTCAGGCTCCTTTGACACATATACATAACATTGAAAACTGGTGAGTTGTCCTTTGTGGTCCTTCATATTGTCCTGGCGACAGCTTCCAGAGACCACAACATCTGCTCAGCAAAGATACCAGCAAGACTGCAGACAGCTAATACAAGGCCAGGACAAAGCCCCACGTGTGAGTCTACAGACATGATTTATAGGCCAAAGAATATCCAAATGCACTTGGAGAAAATGGCATGGAACATGAAGCTCTTAATAAATTGACTGAGCTGCAAAAGGTTGAATATCTCCTTGTAAATGATTGACTTTTAGGCACTAATCCAAAGTCCTTGGAAATCAATGGGAGTCCTTCCAGTGGAGCAGCAGACAATTCCAAATCGGGAGCTACTTGACTACAACAAAGAAGTTTGACTATGACAAGGGTGTAGAAGCACTGTGGGAGCTGGGCCTCCAAGACTGGGAGGTGACTATTTCATTGGCTGATCATGCCAGAACAATGTCCTCAAAGAACAGTTTTTGATTTCCCCAGATAATCCTTACTCAAAAGTATTCAATAATTTTAATTCCCTACCCTGTACTGTTTTTTTTTGGGGTTTATTGCATAGTGCCCCTTTCCAGCCTTGTCAGTGCTTGCAAAACCAAGTCTATTTTTTGGGCTAGGTTATCTGAGTTGCTCAGTGGTGTTTCCGTCCCTGACACAGTGAATTTGCAAACAAGCTTCAGGCAAGCGTGGGTCCAAGCATGAGTCTTGGTACAAGTGGCTGTCACAGTCACTGCAGTAATTCAATCACAGTAGCAATGCTAAACTGAAGGCTGCTGGCAGAGGGAAGTTGCTGTGCTGGGGGAAAAGTATGATTGAAACAGGTCCATTGATATAATTCTATCTTCAGAAAATATGATGCTGTATTGATCCAAGATGGAGAAAACATGCCTAAGCTACTCATGCCTGGTTTGCCTTTAGTCCTGAAGAACTGACCTCACACTCCTGATCCTGACCTGCCTGGCAGAGATAGGTAGTCAGATTGCTCCTGCTTCAGTAAATGGTGACGCTAATTTCTCAAGCATTTCCCTGGATATTTTTGTGGAAGAGAAAGATCTTTTTCACCATAGTTAATCTCTAGTTCTATTCAGCAACAATCTTTACAAATATTTAAATGTATGGATTTGCTATATGAAGAATCTGAATGCTGATACCTTTTTCTACTTAAATCCACGCTACAAACACAGTATTTATGCTTCTTTCAATCCTGTCTATGGCCCTCAGTAATAGAAATCATCCCCATGATATATAGGAAAGATATTTAATATGACTGAAAGCTGTGAAAGTAAACCTCAGCATACATTACTGCACTACTTCTTGGGAGTCTATCTTTTCAGACCACAGTGTCACAGGAGGGAATGAAGAAACATATGAGGTATCAGGCTACAAAAAAATTAATGAATAACTTAAGTAAAGCAAGGCCAAGGTTTCAAATATGGATTCCTCTTTTAAATCCATTCTGCCATCACTTCACTTCAGTTATGCTTTACTTGCTTAATACTTTATTCTGAAAACCATCAAAATATAAACAAGAAATCTCTGAAATAAACCCTTCAGAAAGACAAAAAAATCCCTTATTGTCTTTGGAAGATAGATATTCACAAGTCTGTTTCAATGCTTTAAAAATATAAGGAGTTCTTATAATTCTAGAGAAGACTGCTGTCAAAAGTTCCTGAGTTGATATGAGCACAGTCACCTCTCCAGCGCTGTAGCTACGAAGTCGCTGCAGATGTTGCCGGTGAGTCAGGTGATTTGGGAGACGCCCATTCTGCAGCGGGATCCTGGGATCTATGAAGGTGGTAGCACGGCTATTGTGGTCAACGAAGAAAGACTGAAACACAAAGGAACAATGGTTTCTTTAATAAGAAGACTGACAACCCTGTGATGGTATTGTGGGAACACAGCAGGAAAACCACTGGCAACTGTACATCAGAAATACCTTGGGTAAGTATAGTCCATGGAAGGCACCTGCAAACAACAGAACTGGCCTACTTAAAGCTAGAATAGCACTTAGAAAATATCTGAAGTTGTGCAGGCCAAAATCATGTGCAATGGCCACGATGTAAACAAGACAGGAGAGAATAATATTATTGGGAAATTCTTCTTTGGTGGTTTTATTTGGTGGTTCCAGAAGTCAAGTCATTTGAGGTAGAGACACTGAGTCAAATTTTGCAGTCACAACAGATCTACTCTGGCTCAAACTTTGTTGTCTGTCCAACACTGTCTTGGCTTTGGTACAATATTCTACAGAAAGCTAGAAATGCTTTGAAACTTTGAAGCTTTTTTCCTGCTTCTAAAATAACTCTCCTTGCTGCTTGTGTTATTTAAACCAAACCTTCTCTGATTTTGAATAATCATGTAGTCTGATGTGCTGTGTTAAACAAGTGATTAGCTTTTTTGGCACTCTTACCTTGCCCTGCTGGTCAGTTTTTATCTCCCAGCCACGAGGAAGCTCCAGTCGGGTATCAGCAAACATGTTGATAAAATTTACCAGGTCTCTGTTGTGCTGATACCGCTCAAAATTACGAGCATCTCTACGAATCTTCAGAATCATATGCTTCAAGCAGGTACTATTGGTGAAGACTCGATAGGCACTCTACAAGATGGGTAACAGAAGGGAAGAAAACCAGTTTTTATATCAGAACATATTTGGTTATTTTATAGGCCATATGCCCAAAGAACTGAAAAAAATCCTGTTAGAATCAAGAAACACTTCCATCTCATAGTTTTGATTTGAATAACTATTTACATGCATATGCAGAATCAAGTGCAAAGAAAAACAGAAAAGTGAAACATGCACATAATGTGTATATTATGCACAGTTAGCATGTGCAAGAACTGCCTTTTTAATGCACTTCAAAACTGGTCAGCTGAAACATCACACACTCAAGGTGCATGTAGTTGCCCCCGTTCGTTGCTTTTACTGGTTGACAGAAACCCTGCTTGTGTGACTGCCAGTGCCAGTTTACAGTGCTTGTGTGACTGGCAGAGAGATGCAAAGATAGTTGTGAACATCTAATTTTGCAATAATTTAAATCAAAATGTGCATGGTAGGACCCATGAACTTAAGAGGACCCAGTGCAGATGTTTCCATATGAGCTTGCTACCTTTTCTATGGTGACTATACAGCCACAGGACAGGAACAGACACTTTTTAATTGTCTATTTTTGAAAATGTGAATTGTTTCCTGGAATGGAGTATTTGTTTCTGTGATGACTACAAAGCCTGTGAGACAGAGACACTTCTGACTTGGAGTCTAATGAATGCCACGCCTCAGGCAGAGAATTTTATCTCACAATGGGCATTAAATACACCTCTTAGGGGAATGTGGCCTGAGGCAGCTCAAGGGAGTGAACTGAGTGTAACTGTTGTTACAGTGTGTTTAATGATAGAGCACCACAAAATAATACTTGTGCTGACAACACACAGGCCCATTTACTGCTACTATTTGAATCCTTCACTTCAGGGACAAAGCTCCTCAAGACAGAGTAGAAGACTTCAAAAAAATCTCCTGAGCTTTTCACTAGACAGAAAATCAGTGTCCTGGTTTGCTGGTCAGCCCAAAGGATTGAATTACTCAAAAGAGTAATAAAGCATCACTGGAGGACTCCTGTCTTCGCTGAAGTGAGCTCCAGTGTGCTGACCTGGAATATGTCCAGAGAATCTGACCCAGGAACTTTAAATTCCCAATTTGTATGTACATTTAGTGCATTTTAACAACTGTAATGTATTAAAGCATCTACATGTACAATCTTTATTATTAGGTAAGGATTTATTTTGTTAACACCACTGAGAACACTCCCTGTAAGCACAGGGTCCCTAATTACGGCAAGGGTTGGTAAATGTTATGAAATCACAGAGATATGATCTCTGTCCTGAGGATATGACCTGCCTATAACCTGAGGAAGCTTTATGGTCACAGATTTTGAAGATCCCAGCCTACTACATAAAAAAAGTTATATTTCGATCTAATGTATGATCAATAACTGTCCGGAATATCTCTAAACTGCATTAGGGAAACAAGGAGTGCAGTGCAATTTTATCTCTTCATGAAAATAAAATATCTGAAAATGGAGAGCCTTTCTCTTTGAATTCTAACTGCTGGATAATATTTTCCAATTCCAACTTCAGTGGCATAATTAATAGCTTGAAATTTTAATAGGGGCTTGCGGTTAAAATATTACATTTCTGTTAAGGCAAAAGTTATGTGGACCATTATTCCTGTACAAGCGGCATCTGTATGACCATTTGACAGATGTTTTAATAGATTATTCTGGTTCTCACGTTTGTCTCACATGAGGGAAATTTTTAAGATAAAACTGAAGACCTCCTGCTTTTTAAAAATTTCAGTTACTAATAAAATGACTTAGTCTCTTGTGAGCTGTTTTTAACATGGCTATGGAATCAATTACTCATTTTTCCAACAACTATCCTGGTCAAAAATTTCATTGCTCCCAAATATAAATCATCATCTATCACCCTACCAATGGAAGAAATTATCTGCACTCCATAACCTAGTGTAGAGAATGTCAGATGAGTTAATACATCCCTTCCTTGTCAGGATCTCATGGGTGATAATCCCTGGCAGATGCTTGGAGTTGGATGGCTGGCTTCAGTCCACAAAGTGCCACAACCAAAATCTGTGGTCTGCAGTTAGCTAAAAGGCTATGCTGAGGCAACCCTCAAAGGGTTTTACTTTCTTTTCCTTTTGAAAAGGAAGGCCATTGCTACCTAGAAGTGGATGGCTTTCCAAATAGTCAGAAGTCACATTTAGATGCCTTGTTGAACTACATTCCAAAAATGGCAAACTAGGACTGCATCTCCTGGTGGGACTTTCCTATCTACTTCCTCTGGATATTGCATTTTTTCCACTCCCCTCCAAGTTTGCAAGAAAATGTGTGGTTTTACTGCAATAACAGAAAAAAAAGTTATTTGAATTTGGAAAATTTGTTTGTATTTGTGCTTTTTACAAAATAGCTACACTGACACAAGTCAGTATTTTTTTCACTCGGTTATGCCTGCCTCCTTTTTGGGAATGCAATCCAGGAGTTGCTTTTTTCCCCTCTGTTTCCCTGAGACTCGGTGGTATCTGAGTAAAATTTTTCAGGATGTCAGATCAAAAGGCAACAACCTCACTGCCTGCAGCAACAGACAGCAGAATCAACCAAGCTGAAACCAAGGATTCCTGCTTGTTCTGGGAGGATAATATTAATGAACTCCTCTGTACCATGGAATCACTCATGTGAGGCAGAATCCCAGCAAGAGCCTCCTTGGAGCAACGTGGCTGTAGTGTCCCCAGTTTGGTCTGGTGCCCAGAAAGGATGATTGAGTCCCAAGTGACATAATTCAGATTCACTGTGCATTCTCCCTGAAGGTTTGGGACAGCACTGGGACTCAAAAATCAGTAGTGCAAGAGCAAATAATAATTACTCACATAGTTTGCATGCAGCACAGTGAAGAACTCGGGATTGGTGATGAACTTCACAGCTGGAGACTGCAGCAACAAGGTGATTTTTTGAGAATTCACAGGAGAAAGGGAACCTTCCCTCCTAATCTCTGGACAAAAAACAAAAAACAAGCCACATAATCTTATTAATGTAGTGGCAAGCACAGTCTATTATTTAATATCTCAGAAACAGCTGCAAAGTTATCATATTAAAAAAATCCATCACCTGCCCAATGTCTTGGCACTCTCAAGACAAGCCTGCTGGCAAACTGATGGGTGTCCTTATGGTTAGTGATACGGTGTTTATGACAGGAGTGCAGGAGCTGGATAGCTTCCTGAACTGTAGTTTATGAAACTCTGTGTCAAGTTTACTGCTGTCCCTAAATATAATGTGACCACAGTGGTTTCTACCAGCTGATGGTTTGGTTCAGTCACCCAGGTTCATTTTGGTTCTCCCTGCAGCTGATTTCAGAGAAATCTGATCTCCCAATCCAGCATTACCCTCTACTTTAATTGCACTGGTTTTGACCAGTGCAAGGTTTTGGGGACTTGTATAGTAAAGCAAACAAAACCAGACACAATTGCATTATTTGTTATCTGTATCAATTAATGAAGCACAGGAGCAGAACTGAGTATTGAGAATGTAACTCTGTAGAGGTAGAAATTCCTGATGTTCTTTAGAAGCTACCAGAAAAATTCTTCCAACCATTGAATTATGGCTTTGGTGTTCTGGCATTTTCAATTAAAACCATATTTTGTTTGCAGTCCAAGAAAATTGTATGCAGATGTCATCAACAGAATAAATACAATTTCACAGTTTTTTTCTTATCAGTTACACCTTCTTTTTTCTTCCTGCTGCATGCATCATATTATTTTATCCATTTAAAACTACAGACTGGATCCGTTTCTGGAGTTAAATTGATTTATACTGGCTTAGAATCTGGATTAATGTGCTGTAGTTATATTCCTTTTGAAATTTCTCATTTAAATTAAAAGACAAATAAGAAATATATAATATTGCAGCTTTTTCTTTCCCTAATGTGTTTCCACCATAATTTACCTTCTAATTCTTGGAATTTTATATAATATTGATGTTTCCTTCTAAAAACAAAGCAATTATCTATAGCAAAATCCATTTCCTAGTAACTTATGGTAACATTTATCACACTCATTAGCTCTTTAGGTTTAAAACAAATGAGTGTATGTAAAATAATAAACTGAACAAAATACTTAGTGGTGGCAACTCCTATTAAATTGCTATTTTATTGTCTATGATACTAAATGATAATACATATTGCAAGTAATAGCTATATTACTTGTATGTACTAATATTAAAATGTGTACCTCATTTTCACATCTGTAATATTGAGAATTTGGATCGCCTTATAAGATCCACTGAAGGTAAAAGTCTCCCTTTAATTGCAATACAAAAGGTGGCAAGGAAAGTTTGAGCAACAATTGTTAAACGTTCTTGGCCAAAATTAATTTTCAAGCTAAAAACACCTAATGGATGGAAACAAACAAAACTGAATATTTTTCTAAACTTGTTAAAAAAGTTTATTATTTCTCTATGTAATTTTTCCTATTCAACATGGAAAACTAAGAAAATTTGAGCAGATACTGTGTTGGTTTTTTCCCATTACCAGTCCTATTCACAGAGGGGTGGCAAAAGGATAGCAAGAAGTTGGATTTACCCATGACAGGCAATACAGAACACAAAGTTAGGTGGAAGTAAGAGCGATGCAAAGGAAGAGAACTGGTCAACCATTTTGCTGCTGCTAACACAGCAGGGAGTTATTTTGGCATGGTCTGTGCATAGAGGGCACTAGACTGTTGAAACAAACACTTAAGACTGTGGTTTCTCAAATGTTTCAAGAAAACATTTTTTGAAGTAGTGTGACTACCATGAAAAAGAGTAGAAGAGACCCCTGTCATCCCATCTTGCCTTGGGTACACATTTTTCTCTTTTGCTTTGTAGTGACACTCATTCTTGTCTCCTTATCTAACAAGCCAGATGAAAGATCCAATCTGGCTGTAAAGGCCAAGAGGCCAAGCTATTTTTCAGGGAGTTCAGTTCTCCACTCTGATATGGGGTCCTGTCACATAAATTAGTGGTGAGCAAGAAGACCACTACCTGGTCCAAACTAAAAGGCTGTGCCTTCCTCGGTGACAGCCCACACTTAAGTCAGCTCACAGCTATTACAAAACCACACCTTTAAAGCCTCAAGTACTTCATACATGCCAGGGCCACTGCAGGTGCAATTACATGGGGAAATGTGGCAGTGCAGAAGTCAGGCCTAGAGAAAATAAACTGCAAATGCCACAAACTAAAAATCCCACAGCCACAAAAATAAGACAGCACCATTTTTGCAACTTCTATGTCAATAGGTTTTTTTTGTTTGTTTGATTTTTGTTTTTTGTTTTTTTTTTTTTTAACCTACGTTTTGCAGCCTAGTATAATAAAATTCCAGTCTTTCCTGAAAATACAGATTTCCCCAGAATTGAAAGGCACTGAACATGCCACTCAGAAGCTTTGCTGCCCCATACCTGGGCTTGGCTGGGAAGGCTCTGCCTCAGAGTCACTTCCTCCTCCAGTGGGAACTCTCTCCACCCTGTTGTTTACCACAGTATCATCTTCAGTCCTCTCTGTTGCGATGGTTCGCTGGATGTTTTGGTACCTAGATACATTCATAGAAAGGAACAACAAGATTTAGTTAACAGAGGAGCTTTCTGTTGCTTTCTGCCTTAACAATCAACACTGTTTCTGAATGATTCCAAAATTTTTATCTTCAGTGTACAACAGAGTAAGAGCACAGATAACTCTCCTCCTGCAGCTGGTGCAGCTCACTCTTTGCCTAACGAGTACTCTGCACACTTGGCATTTTTCAGACTAAGAAACAGCTACAGAGGCTGCCAAGTCAGGAATACTCAAATTTTAGACACATATTTCAGCTAATGTGTTGCTATTTCGAGGCTTCCCTTTAAAACATCTGGACACTTAGAATCTAAAACTAAAGGTGGATCATGGTTCCTCCTCTCATTTAGCCTTATGAAGGATAACCAATAAAGCAAGAATCAACACTGTGCTAGTAATCTTCAGTCTTTCTTATTAAATTATTGGATGCACATCCTGAACCCTGAAAAGGTAAAGGAGCTCAATCCTAAATACTTTACCTGATGAAAAACAGATTGCCTGGAATGTTTTGAACTCACACTACAGAAATAAAATTCTCCTTAACTTCTTCACTCATAGTAACAGATGAATTGGTGAACATGTTTTCTTTGGTTCTACTGGCAAATGATGAATATGTCTTATGTGTATTATAAATGCATTTCATACAGAGAGAGAAGGGTAGAAAAAAAAAAACATAAGGAGAAAGAACTTGAAGGAGAAAGCTAGGAAACAGACCCTCTTAATTATTTTAATTAGCTTTTATTCCATCCCAATATTATTAATCTTTCTTTCTTCATGGCATTTCCATGTGCTTTTGAAACAGGATGGCTTTACTGCCTGCTTTTAATCGGATCCAGCATTGTTTGTCTTTCATTTTTCTGACTTACACTCTTTTCTTTCTTCATCTCAATCTCTGACTTACAGATTTTACTTACTTTCGCTCTCTTTATTTGTAAATGCACACTTTATTCTGAATTAGAAGTTAGTCATAAGTAAGTTCCTCAAAGTGACACAGGATCATTAAAGACAAGAGTTAGGGTTTGCTTTTTGGTGTCTCAAAAGACATCATCTCCAGTAGCTCACTGCAACCCAATCTTAGGAGAAAGGGCTGGACAGAATGAAGAAAAATAATTACGTTTAAATAGATTTATACTAAACTTTTACAATGCTATGTGTCCCCCTCCAGTACTCAAAGTAATTTTAAGCTACATTTAGTGTATGTTTTGATAGCTTAAGAAGGCATCCATCTTTACAAAGAATTCTGATAGCAGGTTTTGCAACAGCATGAATTTATTGCAGTTCTAAACCACCTGTTTTAGACCTACATTTTACAGCCTTATTCACTTGAGAGCAGGCAACTAAATGAACTTTCCATTCCAGTACTGGAAGAGTTTTACAACACCCACATGCAATGCAAAGGAAAGGAAAAACCAACCCCCAAACCCCCCAAGTTCATATAATCAAGGGATATAAGCACATATATATAAAAACCCTGTACCCTCAATTTAATTAGATGGTAGAAAATCCCCACTGGCAAACCTCAAAGAGCAACACCAGCTGTACGCCAACAAAAGGCTACACTTTCCTTTTGTGTCTCAATACTATAAAATCACCTTATATAAATACAAAAAAAAAAAGCCAAAGTAATTGGAGAAAACACTGGAAGTGCAAAAGTTATGGAAATGCCTCTGTAAATTCCAGTCTCCTTTCAAGGTGATTTGTCAAAGAAATAGAGCTTAAGAAATACCACGCTGTGGCTGTCCTAACCATGATGGTTATAATTTCTTATGTTGATTATTATCTTTCAAATTAGTGCAAAGACAAGTCTAGACATACATCTGCTGCAAAATATCCTTTCAACAGAACCTGAACAACAAAGGTTGTTACCCGCTTGGCCAACAAGTAAGCAAGTCAGTTAGTGCTGCAGAAAATGAGCAAGAGCCTTTAAAATTAGAAATATGGATGTCTGGTGTTTACCCAACACCTGGATTCCATTTCTGTATTCCCTCTATCCTCAAGTGCCTTATACAGCTAAAGAGAAGCTTGAAGCACAGAAGGAAAGCAGGACTAGGTTTAATCACAGCTATGGGATTTGTTTTTTTTAAAGCTAGATTTCCAAAGCTTTGTGATTTTGGCTGGGCTGGAAATACCAAGCTTCCTTGTAATAGTTTGGTCTTTCCATTCCCTTCCACAAATTAAACCAGGAAGTTAAAAAAAAAAAAGTAAATTTGTTTAAAAGAAAAGTCATCAAGCTTTTTCAAACTCCACAGTGATGTTGAGTCCAAATTTTGTTTGAGGTTAGAGCAAAAGTTCAGGCTGCGGCTAATTCTGTCTGCAAGGTCTATGTTTGTTGTTGCCTCACCTAAAAGGATTCTCAGGTGTGTTTGCTGAAAAACATTTCAAATCATTAAGTTTGAAACACAACAAAACAGTATTTGTGAAATGAGGGCTTAAAACAAAGTCCAATCCTCCACAGTGTTGATAATAACTAATGAAAAGTAGTTTTTCTGACATTCCTGAAATGTAGAGACATGAAATATCCGAAATTAGATTTAGGACTAGAATAACTTAAAAAAATATAACAGCCAGGTTAAAACTACAGAAACTACTTGCCACTGGGCAGATGCTCAGGAGATTCAGTATGAATCCCTTTTGATAGAATCTTAGAAAAAGTTCTCAGGTAACAATAGGAAATCTTGGTATTCGACTTCTCAAATCAATAGAGTTCCTTGGCAGATAGGAATCACCAGAATCACTTTTTTTCTTAGTCCCAAGAAGCCATGACATTTCATGTTTAATAAACTGCAAAATTGCGAATGGAACTTGTGTAAGTAGAGATTTGCCACAGCTGAAAACTCTCCATACTTCTCCCTTTGTAACTGGATATATGAGTACTAAAAATGGAGAGATTCAAAGAATAACAATCTTATTAACTCTCAATTCCCAACCCAAACCAAGATAATCAAGTAATAGCCAAGACAGACAGCCTTCATGGAAACACTGAATAATATGAGGGAAGGAGGTCACAAAGACAATGCCTACCCTTCAGTTTCTGCTGTGATAGATGGTTTAATGATTAACCTGAACAAAGTAACAGAATGGTAAATCACTCTTATAAGCACTTATTCTTTTCATGGTTGTTCTGCACTTATGTGAATTCAACTTTTAAAAAAAAAATTAAAAATTCATCTCCACAACACCTTTCTGGCTTCTGTGGCAGATAACTTGCTCAAGTGGCAGCCAAATAAACTGAGCTTTGACATGGTTATAATCCCTTTTGAAGATGAATGCTAACTGAAAGACAAGTCAGGTAAATCCTTTGAAAGAATCTACATTAAAAGTTTACTTTCTTTAGGTCTTTTTTTTTGGTTTTTTTTTCTTGGTTTTTAAAATATTAACATGCCAGGTTGAGGCTTTATGACCAAACCTATAATGAAAACAAATATAGAGTAGGTTCTCTCATTTCTGCAAGACATAACACATACTATGAAATACTACTCAAAATAATGAATTTTGGTTAAAAAAGGATTATTCTTTGAAAGTGTGCTGCCAGCGTCAGTTTAAGTTGGCCCAGTTCTCCCAGACTGCTTCAATTCAAGGCACAGCAGCTCCTTAACTATTCAAAATACTCTGAAAAGAGCACTTTTAAACTCTGCATTCTTCTCTCAGCTGCAGATCTTTCTCTTAGCACAGAAGAAAAGGCCAAAAAATGTTAGTGGCATTTTACATGCTATAATTGAAATATAATTTCAGTCTTGCTTATCCTTTTCTAGAGATGGCATAATTATAGTAAGCAGGGAACTAAAAAAAAACCAAACCTTCTTTTTAAGCAAAACTGGAAGATTCTTGACCAACTGTTTGTTTGGTTTTTTTTTCTCTTAAATTCAGTCTAAAAAGCAAGCATGAGAAGAAAATGATAAACAAATCTATGTGTGGACTAGTCAAACAAAGCTGAATATAAACAACATTAAAAGGTATCTCAGTTAGCTCAGAATAGACTGACAGATTTACAGGGCCCAATTCAACACTACGCAGACCTGTCTACCTCTAGAAATGTGCATGGTTCTATTAGAGCAGGGCTCTGGTCTGGAAAAGGAGACAGACTTTCAACAAGCCTAATTAGCTTGGGTAGAAATGCCACACAGATATGGCAGCAATTCCAGTAGCAGTCAGGTCCAAAAAGCTTTGTAGAACAGCACTAGGTGCTGACCCATCAATACCACTCTAAGAGGCAAAAGTGACTCCATGTTTTGGAAGAATACTTCCTCTTCCCTTCTAGTAGTTATTTCAGAAGTTTTCCAAAAGCCTCCTTTTGCTGTTAAAACATTTTGCACCATCATTCACCCAAGAGCTCTTTTCTTGTGGGCGGGTTTGAGCAGCAGACACCCACAGCAGGCACACCAGCTGGCTGGAAGAGAGCTGCAGGAGGGACAAGGTGGGAGTCAAAGCACTGCACTGGAGAAGGAAGGGAGTTACTGGAGCAGCGTGGAAAATGGAGCGCACAGATGTCAAAGGAATTCAGGTGCAAATACTCACCGGCGGTTCAGCTGCTCCATTTGCTGGATGGAGCCAGATCTGTGGATCCCATCTGGCGTTGCTGCGGCTGTGGGCCGCTGCCATGTGGTGGTGCGGTTGACATGATCCACATAGAACACTCTCCCGTGGCTGTCTATCCGAGCTTCCCAATCTAGGGTTGGAAAAAAAGGAAGGGGTGATGCTGTCAGTGTAAAGCCTTCCAGAAAACCTGTGTGTGGGAGGTATATACAGGCACACACATAGACAGGGTATATACACACAGGAGATACTATATCTATCTATCTATCTATCTATCTATCTATCTATCTATCTATCTAGCCTACATGCAACACAGATCACGTGTATATATTCAAAGTACACATTCAAGTGTGTATATATATTATTTGCTTGTCTATATATACATATATGCAATATATGCATATACAGAAACGTTTTGTACACAGCCCACAGGTAGGCCATGGAGTTTGCTATCATGAAAAAACAGTGACACATAAGGCCTACATTTTTAAAAGGATGAGTTAATTTTTCAATTAGTGATACTACTTGGCCGGATTCACTGAAGGTCAGAGTAGCCACAAGGAACTGACCCTTACAACAGGATTGCACCTGAGCTAATATGGCAAATCCCATGTTTTCTTTTTTGTTATGTTTCAGAACAAACATTTCATTTCTCTCTCTTTTGCAAAGTGGTTTCAAAGGACACCATATAGCAATTAAAGGCTTCACTGAAAACTGATCACAGTCTCTTTGGACATACCTTAGAAATCTCTCTAAACAGAGTATTGCTTTCATGAATGCAAACAAGATTGAAGTTTGCAGAATAATATTGAGCCTTCCATCATTATTGCTTCCTGCTACCGTTCATGTTGTCCCATGATTGAAAACCAAAAATTATTTGGTATATGATGGCTTGTGGAAAATGGTAGTGTTGATTAAAAGATAGCATTTGTAACAGAAGAAATTCAGAAGTGAATTAGCTAGCAAAGCCACATATCAAACTGGTTGGAATGCATGGAGAAGTTGAATAAATTAGGCTTGCTAGTTTCATATTCCCACATGACCCATCAGGTGATGACATATCTATGTAAATACATGCACATAGTTCCTACACAAGTTTAGATGCAAACCTCACTCACATTCACACACAAATCCACATATGGTGATTACCTTTGAGGGCAAACACTTCCTCATATTCCCATATTCTTACTATGATACCATCTTCCCTGATGAGCTCACTCCTCCTATGGTTTTCTATGATCAATTTCAGGATCATCTAAATTTCATACTTTATGTATTTAATTTCCTATTCTCTAAGAGCAGGATGGAAGTTGCACCTCTTCTTCCTTTTATATCTGGAAACCTATCCTTCATTACCAGTTCCCATCCTTTAAATGCTGGCCCCAGCTAAACCCACTCCCCATATTTGATCCCAGACAAATGTAGGCTGTCTGAAGTCCATGGCTATTTGTCCCTGACAGCTGAATCTCACAGACATTAAAAGATAGGTGCTGGGAGTCCTCGGAGAAATTTTCTATAAGACTCCAAGACAAGAAGAGCCATAAGCACATGCATTAATTATTTCAAAGCTGACTACAAGTACCACAGTCCTTAAGACACAAACCCTATAGTCACACTATGGGCACACATGCAGCATCTCTCACTGTGAAAATCACTATATTATTTAAGGAGAGAACTCTCTCTTCCTCCTCCAGGTAAAGTTTCCCAAGAATGTGGTAGTTGTTTCAAGAACAAGATCACAGCTTTGTGAAAACCATATCTAAAATATAAGACTGTGAAAAAAGCACATCAAATACAATATATACACATTGAAGTAAATCAGACTGACACATGAAGTGGATTGAAGGCCAGAGCCTTGCTGAGCATGACACTGGTGGCAGGTGTACCACTGTGGGTGGGGAATGGCCTTTCTGGAACTATGCATTATCTGCAGTATCCTCAAGGAAATAACATTGACCAGATCAAAGATAAGGTGATCCAGCTCAAGATCATGAAGATCTTAATTTTCTTTGCTGTTTTCTGGCAAAGGATGAATCCTAGCCCTCACTCCACACTATTGCTATACCTCGTAACAAGTTAAGAATTATACAGGTTGATAGAGAATTAGAAGCTTGTAGGCAGTGCTGTAGAATAGAACCACAGTCTAAACAGCCTACAGAAGACAGCAATTGGTCATACTAGTCTAAAGTCTGCTGATGGATGCTTAACAAGAATAAATATATCCAGTTACACAGGCAAACAAGATTTTATAATCCATCCCTGTGCACCACCAGCTCAACAGGCTATTTTGCACTCTCTGATTAAATATAACTTAAAGTTTCTAAGCTTGTAAGCATGGTGTTTGGAAACTCAGGAGTAGGGACACTTGTCCAGAACTTGGAGATGACAGTGAGAACACCAGGTCAAAGTAGATTATGACTTCAAGAAGGCTGTCTCTGTTTGATGTGTCAGACATACAGCAGCAGTATGTACAGACACAAACTACACCCATCAGTACATGCTGCTTTATTCACTGCTTTACGGGTATGTTCACCTGAAACCATGGGCTAACACTGGCATGCTAAAATATTAGAAACTGTATGTCTCATGCTCCTTGTAATAGCATTTCTAGTCAGCTGAGTAACTCTTCTTTTGGTCACCTGAGAAGGCTGTCAGGGGGTGGCAGGTGCAACTTTAGTTGTATGCAGATAGCAGGTGTACTTCCTACCTACCCATAAGACAGCTTGTAAGTCACACAAGTCACTGAAGCTGCTGAATATGATACCAGATTTATGGACAGATGGATGGATACCTGCACAGTGAGACAAACAGACTGACAGGTGAACAGAGAGGCAAAACTCTGCTTCCAAGCTGTGCTCAAGTCCTTTCATGCTACTTCAGGGGCAAAGGTGATCTAGGAAGCAGCCAAACTTCCTCAGGGTCTTTTGTTAAGTTTTCAGGTAAAATAAGACTGTGACTACTACAAAGACTAACCTCTATCTAACCTTCACAGTAAAAGCATGCTAGAGCACGGGCTAGGGATGTGACCAGTACTGTTTCTGTTCTCCAGTGATCCTCCTCTATCAGCAAAGTTGTATTTCACAGCAGCCTCTGAAACTGCTCTGATTTAAATCAGAAGATGCAACTTCTTCTGGCAGGACCATCAGGGCACAGAAAATAAATTGTCTTTTCCTCTCCAAGCTCAGGCACACCTTCAGCAAAGAGTAGCTCTGAGCTGGGCACATGTATTTTTCTTGGCTTTACTTCCGTAGGGTTTCCAAACACAGGCATAATAAGGGGTGACTGGTAATGCCGTCATGAGGCTGTGCAAACACTGCAAATCTTCTATTAATCTCGTATCAGATGTAGCATTTAGACCAGTCATGATGAAACTCCTACATAAATTATGAGTCCATTCTACTTTATTTTCCCAAATAAAATTGGCTGAAATTAAATTTCCTCCCCAAGACCAGCTGTTTGGGGGTTATGATGAAATTAAGCTATTCAGAAAACTATTCAAAAGGGAAAAAAGACTGTCCAGAAGATTCTCCATGACCTAAATAAAATCAGTCAATACTGAACTTGCAGCACTGGCAGCTTATCTTCACCTCTACTTATAGAAGGAAGCTAACATTACATGTGAGAAGTAAGTCAGCTTTGATCAAATATCTTAGGTTTAAAATATACAGTTTTTTCCTTTCACATGATTCAAGAATTTAAGGATAAGAAAAATTTATAGATTAAGGCTATGGTTTTCATTTTGAAATTGCAGTAAAATTCCATCGAGCATTTTTGGAAACTAGCTTCCTAAGTGATATTATTAAATTCAACTTTTTTTTTTCCCACTCAAAATTAACTTAGTACATTTATTCCTATTAAGATCAATATATTTAAGCCCACAGTGTCAGCCTTCACTGTAGAAATGGTGTTATATGCTAATGCTTAAACAAAATTCTACAAAGAGATATCACTTCTGTACTTTATAATCACATATTGCATTTCATGTCCTTATACACTGTTGTGAAAGCACTTGAGAAAACAACGGCAGAAATACTTCCCTTTTGAGGGTAACTATAAGAAAGAGGAAAAATGTATTAAATTGGTGATGGAAGAATATGGAATAGACTCATAGTATATTCTGTTTACCTGAGCTGGTGTTATTGTGCTATCATTAAGTCATCTAATAGGGAATGTGCCTGATCCACAAAGTGTTGTGGTAAGAGTGGGAGGAAAAGAAATATTTCCCTGTTACAGAGGTAACCATTCCCATTTCATCATTCACTGGCAAGCCACACTGGGACTCTAATAAGACTTTATTGGGCTAAAGGCATTTGAATCATTCATGCTACTGTGCAGCTGACGCCAGCATCGGGGCTATTTTCAGCTCAGGGAATACTGGCAGCATGGTTGGCAAGTGATGAATTATTTTTCAAGGGCACCACAGGCCAAATAAGTGTGTTCCTGTCTTGGGCTTTGAAGAAAATAGAGTGCTTTGTTTATACGCCTGGTTGTTTTTGTGAGGCGCTGCATATTTCAGGCTGTGAAATCCTGCGCTGAGTTGAAAGGCGATGAGCCGCATGTTGCAGGGCATAGAGTGCGCTCTGCTGGGCAACGATCGCCAGTGCAAGAAGCAGGGTAATCCTCCCGGTATCCATAAAGGAAAGGCTACAGAGACAAGTAAAACCAACTCCAGGAGTTGCTTTGGTGGTAAAAATGCTGTATTATCAGGCTGCTAATTGATCTGTTTAAAACCCTCTTATTTTTATTCAATGCAGGTGTAGACTCCACTACAGTCCATAACGAACATAAAATTCACTGATTATCAAATCCAAGGACAGTATAACAAGGCTGCTTGTACATGAGCTGCCTTTTCCCAACTTCAGGTTCAGATTTGGATCTGTCTGTCCCAGAAGTATCCTCACTGTGAAAGGATGTATGACAGATCTGCATGGCATGCAGGCTTGACAGATCACAGGGACTGCCATCCCAAACCAACTTTGAAGTT
Organism: Regulus satrapa; assembly: GCA_013396955.1. Lineage (NCBI taxonomy): Eukaryota > Metazoa > Chordata > Aves > Passeriformes > Regulidae > Regulus > Regulus satrapa. Next base: position 102,033 of record VWZN01005898.1, on the reverse strand, counting down.
GGTTGCAGAAAACCTGGAGACAAATGCTACAGAAAAATCAGAGTACTTTGCTGATACATCACCCAGAAAGCCTTAGTCAGGCTTCCAGAACAACTGACAGATCCCAATCATTCAAGTCTGACCACAACGACTGGAAAAAGGAAATAATCATTTCATTTCAGGGAAGAAGATGGACCATAGCAGAGAGGGACATTATGGAGCTTGTCCAAAACAACATAATAACACTCAAAGTCAGGATCCAATAAGGGAAACAAAAGGGCATACTGCTTGAGGTCTGGAGAATGTATATACAGAACAGACAGGATTCTTCAGAAAGACATACTGACCTCTACACTGTTTGAGTTAACAGGAAAAGCTGAAAAAATGCAATAAAACAAAAAAACTAAAGCTTACTTGGTGGAAGAGGCTCATCGATAGTTGGGTAGTGATGATGGTCAGGCCTCAGGGAAGGAAGCTGGCTGACTGGCTGAGAATTATGGAGTAAAGGACAATCACCTACGGACAAGATATTCAAGACATTGACAGTCATTCACTGTTTTTATAATGTGCTTCAAAAACGTGCTACCGTAAAACAAGTGATTATTTAAAAAATGTACTAGCATCTCTGGGTGTTCCTATTTTCAAGGCACTATTTTAGTAGCAACTCATATGGCAAAGAAGTATTGAAATAATGCAGTCAAGTCTCTCTTGAGTCAATGCAAAACTGTTATGGGCCAGATTCTGGACTCACAGACACACAAGTGTAAGCAATAGAAGAATCAGGCTTGATCTCTGAGAAATACTGTTTGTGTACAACCAAACTCAAGCTTCTGCAGCAACTGGCAGGAATATGCAAAATCCTGGTTCCAACTTCTAACTCATTCTATCAGAAGAATAAAGGGTTAAAAGCTGCCTTGGATCTTTCTCTCCTTTTCAAAAAGATCTATGTCTGCCTATGTAGACTGTAATGACAGGATTTTGCAGTCCCTGCAAAGCAGCAGACGCTATATGAAAAATACCCTTCCAATGGATATTTTTCAAAATTCAGAGTCCATTTTGGCTTGACGGAGAGAGTATGAGAGAAGGACCAGAAACAGGTAGGAGACAGGTGGTAGAAAAGAAGGACAAAAGATAGTGAGATATAGTCAGGATCTGAGATAAGGAAGGAAGACCTGAGATAGAGAAGAGGGAAAGAAGCAGAAGAAGAAGAAGAAGAAGAAGAAGAAGAAGAAGAAGAAGAAGAAGAAGAAGAAACAGAAGAAGAAGAAGCAGAAGAAGAAAGAGGGTCACACAGAATACAGTGCAGAGCAAGCTTTTAAACACTAGCATTGTATATATGTCCATATAAAGAATCACAGAATGGCTTGGGTTGGCATACACCTTAAAGATCATCTGGTTCAAATTGCCCTGCCATATTTAAATATGAAATAAATGAAATCTAAGTAAATATCCAAATTCATGTTCTGTTGAGAGGAACAAGTAAGTCAAGATCAAGTCAATATTAATAGAATCCTTTAAGACACTAAGAAGCTCTAGTAAGGATGAAAAAGCATTCCTTATCTTAGACTTAACATGCTAAAACTTCACAGGTTCCAGAACAAAGATTCCTTCTTGGCTTATCTTTAAAATCTTAGAAACCAGGATTATTTATCTTACTAATGGACATATTTTCTTCCTATTGTGTGGTAATAGTTTTTGACGAGTTTCATAACTTCCAGCTCTGCTTGTTGATACAGATATACTCTGAATTGTATAAACATAATATTTACACTTATCAGAAAGATACAGCTCATGGAAAAAGATATATTAAGCTGAATGCTTCTGGTGATTTTGGGAATGCTAAGCCAAACTCACTGTGAACTGGCTGGTTTAGCTCTCTTTAATGTTAGAATCTTAACACACTAAGAATGACCATTTTGTAAAGAAACTTACACATATACCAATCAAATGTGAAAGAAAAAAGTTACTGAAAAAAAATTGCATATGTTTTTTTTCTTTAAAAATTCAACAGCTAGAAGGCAGAGGCCAATTTTGTAAAAAATTGTAATAAAACCTCACACCACTCAGAAATGAGAAAAATCACTTAGACAAAAATACTCCCTCTTCTAGGTGCTCTGATGATACCATATGGCCTGTTAAATGTTTTCATTAAACCACTTGTGTATAGACATATCTCACAGATGTATCTGCTGCATGCTTTGAACAGACAGCAGAGTTATGTAAGTTTATGACTCAGTGCTAAAAGTCCATCTCTTACAGCCTTAAAAATTGTGCTGTTACTACAGGTGTTGTAGCACCAACTGCCAGATCATCCATCTATGTTTCTTTACTTACCTCACCACAATTGACTCTCCCCTAGTCAAGATAGTTACGCCAAGCCAGTGGAAGCATGGTAGTGTCAGTCACCTGGAGTGGGTGGAGGTGACCACATCTACTGTATTGGTAACAGCTGCCAAGTCATGAAGCAACGTGCACATTGAGTGAGGCACCCCCAATGACACCGAGGGAGTGCTAACAGTTGGGCTGCCCTTCAGACACATGCTCAGCTAAACAAGGCAAAGCCACCATGGACACTGCAGCGCCCTTTACGGAGGCTCAAGTCTTGGTGCCGTACTGAATCCATATGCAGAAGATACTCTCTCCAACCACATTCCCTATCAAAAGCTCAAACAGTTCAAAACAACCACCAAATCTGTATGTATGGTCTCACATGTACACAAGCTTGTGCTCCCTTAGCTATACTTGCTTGTAAATGTTGATCACAAGCAAAGGATCTCACCTGCAAGGAAGGAAGATGGGTTTCTATGCCTGTGTACTTCTGAAAATTTAATTATTTATGCTAGATTCTGTTCTAAAGACTCAATAATTCCCTAGTCTGAGCTGTCTGCAAAGTATCTACACAGGCTGGTGTGTAAGGATGCCCTTAGGTCTGTAGGAAAGGAAGGTGTCAGCAAATAAATTGGGAATGGAGAAGGAAAACACAGATGAATGCTTTAATTGGAGTTCTTCAGTGATACCCAGATAGGTTATCCTTTTGCTGCCATTTTAATTTGATGTCACTTATAGAGGGAGACATGACACAGAATTAGGGAATGCAAAGACTACCTCTTGACCTTGCTGCATACTCCTGAGCTGCAGCAGAGTCCTTTACTTCTTCAGCTGGAGAAAAACGATACACTAGCTGAAGAAGAGAGGAGTGGTCAACTCCCCTTCTTCATGTAACTGCAGAGAACATGAAAGGCATTATCAAAGGGAGTAACTTAATGTAACTGCAAAGAAATTGGAAAATATAGTACCTAAATTACAAAGACAAAAAAAAAAAAGAAAAAAAAAAGAAGTATATTCTACTTCTAGGGAAGGATAGGGAGAGATGAGAATTTTATTTAATATAGTTAAATTTCCAAAGTATCTGAGAAAAAAATATAAATCTCTGTTGAGTTGCCCTATGATCTATGACATCTGAAGTACATTTGTTTGACACTTTGAGAATTGGAACAAACAGGGCTTTAAAACTGTGTTTGTAAGAGCTTATGATTATGTATGGCTAACAAACATTTACAGAAACTGGCCCAGACCTTTATATGGTACAAATCAGCATATCTGCCCTTTGACAAGCACAAGCTAGTCCTCTCACTGACTATCAGAGACAAGGCAGCACATCAGATATGTGATATGGAAAAATCCCAGTAAAAATGGAATGAGTTGGTGGATGCGATAATGCTGATCTGCCACATAACTACAGTTGCTGATCTTGATTTTATAATGATGCATGTGTATCTACAGTAATTCATATATATGGATCCCTACGTGATTTAGTTGGTTTTTCTGGGATTTTTAAAGACAGGCTCAATTATCCAACCCTCCCTGATATCTGGCCCAGCTCATAGCCCCCGACTTCGTAACAAATAAACCATGAGCTATCTGAAACCTCAATTATCTGATGCCTTCTGTGACATCTAGATAATCAGGGCTGCCCAGCACATCAGTTCTCAGGATCTAACCTTCTCTCCTGCTGCTTGGACCTGCTACTGGGGTGTCTAGACCCTCTGTGGCTCTCTGTGGATTCCCACCATGAGCTACTAGTTCATCTGGCCACTGGGAGGAGCCATCCACTTGCTCCCTGTCCAGCTCAGGGCTCTGCACTGAATCTGGCACTGACTCAAAAGCACTGTTCTCCTCCTCATCATCATCCTGTGAGGAAAAGACTGTGCTCTCAGAAATCTTTGCGCTGTCAACGGAGGAGAAGCGCGTGTGACTGGAGAAGCGATTGTTACTGTCGTAGCAGGAGGTGCTGTAGCATGAAGTGCTGTAGCAGGAGGTGCTGTAGCAGGAAGTGCTGTAGCAAGAGGGGCTGTAGCAAGAGGTGTCACACGCCTCACATTCGTTGTCACCATTGGGCCTGGAGCTCGACTCACTCTCACTTCCTGTCCTGGGAGGTTCCCCATCCAACAGCCCATCATTCAAGTCAGAGAGTTGCTCATCCAAGGTCCCAGGAGGCACTGTGCTCTGGCTGAAGTTCTCTTCAGCCTCATTTTCCAGAGGAGGCTCTGCTGCCACAGTCTCACTCTCACTGACCACCTCCTTATCCAGCACCTCCTTGACAGTAGACTCCTCCTCGTTCTCCCTGCCATTACCACCATCTTGCTCTTCTTCCCCATCACTGCTCATCTGTGCTGAGGGCAGGCTGTGGAGCAGGTTGTGTATCCGTATGTAGTGTGTGCGAGGGGTCTCTGGCTCACCACAAGCTGAAGCTATGACTGTCTCAAGTTCAGACACAGGCAGGGAGCATGGCCTATTTTTCCTCTTTGCTGTGGTCCTCAGTTGTAGCTTCTTGTCTTCCTCCTCCTGGGCTGAAGCTCCTTCTTCTTCTTCTTCTTCTTCTTCCTGACTCTTCTCTAAGTCTTTGCCAGCATGCACATCTGCACTCACCTCATCAATATCTACTGTTTCTATGCTGGTCAAGACTCCACCATCTCCCTGAATACCAGAATTGACTTTGTTATTTTCCCTAACTTCAGGCTCAGGAAGAGACACGCAAGCCATCAGATCCGACTGCTCCATGAGGTCCGTAGCACTCAAAGAAGCTTCTCCAGGGGTGGATTCCAAGGGCTCTGGAACTGGCATCGCATCAACCTCCCCATCTCCTGCTAGCTCTTCATTTAAGCTGTTCTGGTTGACTTCCCCAGGTGGTTTGACAGCCCCTGGGCTATCGACACTGTTCACACTGTATCCATTTAGCTGTTCTGGAGCTGCACTTTCTGAGGTCACTGTGTTGATGCATGGAGGCTCACCGAGGCTTTCCTCTGTGGGGTTGTTCACAGGGCTTTCCGGGAGGTCAGCTGGCTCAGGATCTGCACTAATGGAGACCTCTTCATCATCTGTATGAGACAGGAAAAGGAATTACTTACTCTTTTAACAAGAAGTGTTGATTGAACTAGAGGGGTGGCTGTGGGGCACAAGCATCTACAGCAATCTGAGAATATTAAAAGCATAAATTACAATGTGAAATAAGTGGGCAACTCAACAACTATCAAGAAGTGCTGAGGGTTTTTTTGCTAGACAAAATCCCTTTTACAGGGATTTATTAATCGGTTTACTTGTGGTGGCAATCTGTATGCAGTACCCTGCCTCCTTGTAGCATTACCTGAAGGTAACACCTTCTTGAAACTTCTCTTTGAGCCAAACCGGCATCAGAGGAAATACTATGAGAATATTATGGAAATATTATGGGAGTATTATGGGAATCAGGGAAGTCTTCCTTGAGATTTTAATGGCATTCTTCTTGTCACACTGAACCTGGCAAGACCCCACAACAGAGAATGTAAAAAACCATGTTTGCCACCCCTGAAGGGTGAAAACTTCCCCAAAGCATCCCTTGATCTTCATCTGTACCACCTCCTCTCAGATGTCAAACAACCTGGGCTCTTTCATGCCATCCAAAAAGTCAAAAGACAGAAAACAGGGTTTTCCCGCAAGTGAAAAGCAATGATTTCCAGCCACTACTGTAGCTGCGGTTGGCTTGACAATCTGCAGGAGAGAGGGCAGAGAGCCCCTGAGGCAAAGAGTCCCTGAGAAATACTGTTGAGACTGTGACACAAAAACCAAGGTCCAACCTTAGATGATCATGACAGTCACTTCCAAATAACTACAAGAGAACATGAACTGAAACCAAACCAAAAGGGAGGGAAGAAATGGAACATAGAATTACTTTTTGTTTTACTTTTTAATTTTAAAATTAAAAAGAATGAAATTGGGAAATTTTCGAATCATTTTGCTATTACATTCTCCATTTTTACTTTGAAAGTGCTCAAATGCAGATGACTGTACAAATAACAGCCCATATAACACTTTCACTAGGGCAGGTGATAGAGAAGCAGATGAGACTTTAGTTTTCCACTCTCTTCTCTCCCAGTGATGTGGTAGAGTATTTGAAACAGCCAAGAACAGGGGAATATGAGACATCAGTAGCTCTGTCCTAAGGGGAAAGAGGGAAGAAATTGTGACTCACGATGCATCCTGTAATGTTGGACTTTATGCATTTCCCTTTGCTCATGAGTGTACCCAAAGTCCCAGAGCAGCTAGGAATTAATGCAGATTTCAGGAAGGAAAGAATCCAAAAAACAAACAAACAAACAAAACCCAAAAAAACCCACCTAGAAATCTAGAGAAATGATAATATAAATGATAGATAAATTATGGGTTAAGACTGAGAATTACCTGGATGGATGGAAGAAGTTATCTCAAATCGGAACTGCAGCTGGCCACTGACATGATCTGTAGGAAGTCTGCGACCCAGAGTGTAGCTTACAACCCTGTCCCTGAAAGAAAACAAATATTGTCACAATAGACTACAACCTACCCTATATCTACTGTGCACAGATAAATCTGCTGTGTCCTACAAAAATACAAAATAAAATACATAAAGGCTATTCATCCCAGCCATGAGGGCATGTTGACTTGCATACAAGAGAACAAATGGCAGAGGAGAGGACAATGTCTTCAATTACAATGGAACAGCTGAGTAAGTGAATAAGACAGGCTGCTGGGATACACAAGCACATACGTATAAATATAGAGAGAATGGTGGTAATGAAACTTCTGCAGTATGGGTATGAAAATAGCAATATGGGAAGCAAACAACTCCCACTTCAGCTATTGTAGCAAGACTTCACTTCCCTGCAGAACTGACCATCTACTTTTTCGTAGAACCTCGCATTTATGTATTTTCTTCCCTTCACCGTGTCCATAAAATTCAGCTTTCCTGTTCTTGTCTACAAAATCTTGTGCAGGCCAGTCCCCGCACACCACCTTCTCTCTCTAAACTGGCTGAGTGACTGCTCTTCATCTCTTTCCACCCCTCTTACCTCTATGAAGCTGAAATATCAGGAGAACACCTTCCTGACAAGGTTGATCAATGATTCCATTCTGTCCTTGTGCAGGTCCCTCCCTTTGCCACACTTCATCCACCCCTCAGAACAGAATGAAACTATAGAAGAGATTAACTTCCCAGCTGCCCACAATGAGGCTGAATCAATCTTTGCAAAGCATTTCTTGAGTGTAATGGGTTCACTAAATAGTAATACTTATACATCTTTTGAAAGAAACATAGTTCACTTCCAGTTGGGCCAAATACACTTGCTAGCATAGTTTCACATGCATCAGAAACTCATATAAATGAGACAACCTCAAGATTTATGTACGACCTCTCTGAACTTATGTGCATACTTATCACTGAGCCTGCCTGAGATTTAAATGCCACTATGGTATTATAACTGAGCCAGATCTAGTCCAGGTTGGAGGCACTGCTCTTGGCAAAGTATATCCTTAGATAGACAGTGTTCACAACAAAGAAGTAAAATAGGAAGAAGTTATAATCAGAAGATAATGAGAAATCTTCTCATACAGAGGAAAGCCAGTGATACTAGTTACAGGGTTGTAATTTCCCCAAGCTGTTCTTATCCATCTGGTTTCTAAAAAGCTACTCTATTTTCTCTACTTGAAAAAGAGGGAGGTAGCTTAGTCCCTTCTGGTAGATTCAGCTGCCAATATCACAGCCAGTTTCTGAACCAGCTGTTCAAAAACACTTCCAACATGCTCATCTTCCTGCTGTTCTGCTGAATTGAGATCCAATTATCAGAAATGCCTTCTTGGAAACTGCATTGCGTATGTTTTCCTCAGAAGATGATTCTTTTCCTCCCTTGCTCTTCATCGTCTGAACATTACAGGCTTAGAGCCAACTTTTTGTCTTTTTCTGATTACTAGCCATCCTCCTTAAATTGGTTTGTGTTATTTAGGCATACACTTTCCCAGGACTTTCATGCAATGGGGAAGCAGGGCAGTGCTTGTGAGCTCAAGGTTATTCCTTGGCAGCAGAGTAGGGTCAGAAAGCATTAGTTACAACATGCCACATATATATTTTTATAGTATTTCCCCTTTCCAGAAATTAAAAAGAGGAGGAACTGATCTGGCATATTTTTAGCCCATAGGAAATTCCCTGAAATATGAAAACAGCCTGTTGATAACACTAAAAGAATAGTCAAATTGAAAATATTGCACTCTCCAAAGTCACAGCCATGATACATAAGAAAAGTTTTCTTTCCTAAATGCCAGCTCTCACTTTTCAAAATGTCATGCATAGGGTTATAGAGGGAATTCTGTCTGGCCCACAGTCCTATAAATTCTAGTTAAAACCAACACCATTTATCAGACAACTGTCAGTTTAATAACTTCCCCTCAACATCAGTATATCGCAATAATGATATATCTCCAGGGACTTCAGAGCAGCAACACACTTGTTCAATGATGCAAGCAGCAAAATTTACCCTATGGCATGTCTTTCCAAGAGGCGCTGAACCGGCATAGAGAGTTTTCCCAGAAAACGTTTGATGATCGGTCGGCTCTTTGCAAATTTGTCTTTAACTTCTATTTCCAGGACATCCGTGGGCAGGGAGACAAAGCTGAATTGCTGAAATAAAGGAAGGGTACAGAACAATAAGCTGGTGGCTGGGCCACAGCAATACGGAGTACTACAGCTGTGAGACACCTCAGCACAGAGAAGTCAGGATCTAGTGAGCTGAAGGATACATAACCACTCTTTTCAGATACACTTTTTTCAGATAGATTGTTTTGAAATATCTCCTTTTCTCTTCATCTATGCCTCAGCTTAAAAAGGAAGAACTCTGAAAACACTGTTTATCTAGATCAGTCATGAACCTGGTTCATGCCACAGTCTCACAAAAAGCTCAACCAGAAGGCAAACCATGGCACAGGCTACTGTCACAAACAATACTGGGAAAACCAGAAACAGCACCATCTAAAACTACTCATGTCACCAAGTGCATTGAAATGTGTTGGCTGCTGTGTCAGCTGGTCTGGTCATAAGAACATCTATTTGTAAGTAATATTTCAGTAAACTGACTGGGAGAGTGATATTTTAGGTTACAGGAACAAGCATGGGAGCATTAAGGCACCTAGAGATGTCTAGATGTCCAAAAGCTTAATTTGAAAATAGTAGAGAAGAGCAAATATATTGGGCAACTTTGCTTTGCTTTCTCCTAGACTGGCTAAATTCAGTATAGGCGTGGAGCTTGTGACATCTGCTACTACTAGAATATCATCAATCAGAAAAGCACATTTGTGCTGGGGTGCATAAGAGTAGGAAAACTGTCAAACCACTGTTCACCTGAAAGGTTAGTATTGATCTGGAAGACAACTTCTGTAGTAAGTGAATATTGAGATGGATGGAAGGATTTTTCTAGCTTTCCCCCTGCCAAACCCTATCTTCACAACAGAATCACTCTCTGGGTTATCAAGGCTTGGAGTTAAAGCCCTAAATCACTTGAATCATGATTGTATTGGATCATGGTCTAATTCAGAGATTGTTTAAACTGAACAGCTTCAACATGAGTGGGTTAATCACACTCTGCAAAAATGCAAATGATAAGAGAAGTACAATTCAAACAAGAGTTAAAGTGTTATTTTCTTCCTGTTTTCTTCTACATCTTTGTAACAGGCTACCAATTAAGATTAATGTACCAAACAGGAGAACCTGAATTCACTATGTGTACAGAAAGTTCCCTTAAAATGTATGTCATCTTACTATTGCTGTTTCACCTGTTATAAAGCTTGAGTTTGCTGGTTCATGACACTTGAAAGCAGAAGAGGGGAATTATGAATTATTGTATGAATTAATTATTGTAACATATACAAATTTGCCATTTAATGAATTATCCATTTTTGTGCTGCTGACTCCTTTATTGTAAAGGTCTCTGGAGTGGAGCATACACACACACAGGTAAAGAGCACTGTCAACAAGTGAAAATGTATATTTAATGATCCAAATCTTCTGAAGCCAATAATATATTGTCTTGTGGTGCAACTCTGAAGCAAACCAGAATTTGCATGGAAATTTATTTTCATAGCATCACATGGAACCAAGCTGGACAGGTTCCTTCTTCCTTGCTCAGGAAACAAATTGACCTTTTCCAGAGTAATAACCAGCATCTGGGCAGAGAGTATGAACCCAAGAAGCAAGACTTATTTGAATCAGCCAAAGGAAAATTACCCTTTTTCCTTGAACAGCTGTGCCTTGACATACAAACACCAGGATATTACATAAAAAATGTAAAATCCAATTCTGTTCAGATTTCATCACCTGCTAAACTGTTGCATTTTAGTATACCAAGACTGTCCTGGGACCAGGGCCTGGTCCATGATCACAGTTCCCAAATGCTTTCTCTAGAAGGATGTTCTCACACATAAAACCAGCAGCATTTTGGAAACACAATTTAATACCAAAAGCGTCCTGTGGCACAGCTCAAAGGCTTTGCCATTTGGATGCAACTGCACTTTGAGATTAAAAGTGAACTCACTGAAATGGGTTTGGATTCAGATTGTTAAACAGTGATAATTTTACATAATTCAGTTTTTCATTATCTAAGAAGTTGCTCCAGCTGTTGATCTCATGGAGTTTAATTCTTATCGAGCAAGAGTTTTCTAAGGCAATCTCTGACTGCAGGTGCCTCAGGCTCATGCCATCCACAGTGAAAATCCAAAAGGAATCTTTGTTTGTAGAACAAATGGGACTTCAGCCCTCTGAAAAAATGGATCCCAGTGAAACACCTTGGTTTGAGAACTCAGAGATTTACAAACGTATTTTCAAAAATCACCAATCACTTCTGAAAAGATGTTTCTTGTGACATTTAATGTTGGAATTAAATCTTTGGACGTGGAAGCAAATCACTATCAAATCCTAGTTTCCCTTTCGTCATTCACCATCTTTTCTGACAAGAATAAGACCATGTACCTTAGCCACAAAATATTGATTGCACTTACACTGTTCAAAGCTTTGACCTTTACTATCCTGTCTCTCTGGAAGAGAAAGGACTCTGTGTTTCATGGTCTTACCCAACATAACTAACGTAAAGTAGTAATATATTACTGATGGAATAAATTATTTCCTTGCCTAGTATTTGCTAATTATCACACAGTGGCCAGTTTGTAAAAATGAAAGCATAAGGTTCATATCTAAATTGGAAAAAACCAAATCCAAAATCCCAAACAAAGGAAAACAAAACACCAGTATACCTCCGAACCCCAACAAACAAACAAACAATCACACAAAAATACAATGATCATAAATTCTACAATATCCTTGGGTTCACACTCAGGGATGTAGTGGTTCCTCATTCCAAGGAAGTGTAAAAAGGGAGGTTGCAAAATCGCAACAGAGAGAAAAATCAACTGTTTTCAGGAAGACGGAAGTTTGATGAAGCTTCTAACACATGCCCAGAGACTTCACCACTGCTAACCAAATGAACTGCATTTTAAGAACAAGTCTGCTGACATTTTTTGATGTTACTATTACAATTTTTACTGTAAGTCTTCAGTTATTTGGAGCTTTTCTTATTCTGACAACTCTTAGTGTTACAGAATTGACTCAGAAGTTCAGCTTTCACATTTAAAAAAAGTATAGTTGCAGAAGAAAAGCAACAATACAAAAGCTTTAGCATAAAAGACCAAGTATAATATTTTTAAAAAGACTTCTGTTTTTTTTGACAGTCATTACCTGAAGCCAGATTCTTTTATCTTTTTCATCTGACATTGACTACTGGGTATTTTCTTTCACAATCTAAGCTAACAGTCTTTACCCTGTATGTTTTCACTTTGTGGGCTTGTTCACTGGTTGTTTTCATTCTTCCCCACAAAAATTTAAGTTCGTTGAATCACAACCACTAGTGCAAACCCTGCAAGACTGGTCAAGAACTTCATGGAACCTGCTGGAATACAAAGTCACTAAACTAAATTTTATACTGAGATTAACTGTAGAAGAGTATACTAAAGTTTACATAAATGGGCTTTTTCACAGTCAAAAAATGAAGTGAAAATATAATTTCTGTCAGATTTTTAATTCTGATGTCATAACTTAACTTGTTCTGAAGCTTTAGCCTCTCCAGCTGTTTAGAGGTGCATCAAACTTGACAATGGCTTCATGGAAATGGTTGTGACTCTCCCTGAGCCTTTCTTTTACTCAAATAAAAAAAAAATGTCAAAGGAAGTAATGGATTTCAACAGAGGTGCTAACTCATCTACTAGAACAGCTACAGTTTCAAGTATAAAGCCCAAGAAGAAAACTCCATCTAGTGACTGATCATGGGTTCATTTGGATAAAAGCAGACAACAGGACACCTGTAAAAAACAGTTCACAACAATTTATTTGATTACTAGAACTTGAAGTTTTTACTTGATCCACAATCAAAATTCAAGTAAAATGCAATATATAAAATGTAGGGAACAAAACTCTTGCAACTAATGGGCAAACCTCAAGCAGTCAGTGGATGAACAGGTAACAAACAAGAAGTTAAACTCTATTCTCTGATTAGCCCAAGCCAGTAATTTCCAGTTCATTGCCCTGTTTATCACACCAACTCGGTGCAAAATGACTCTTAGAACTTGAGATGATACATGACACAGCACACTCCATAGAGGAGATGCTGGATTGCCTCAGCAGAATGAAATGCCTTTAGGAATTTCTCACAGAGGGCCTGGCCTAGAAATAGCTTCTGACCCCATCTTGTCAATGTGCTATCTGATCTTTACCAGCTAGGGGTCTCCTTTATAGAAATGATGAAGTAATCAACCAGCTGCCCTTGCATCTGAAAGAATCCCCAATTGAAAAACCCCCTGAGTTTTGGCTTTGGAAAAGAGTACAGACCTCCAGAAGGGAAAACTTTTTTATTTTCCTCTAAAAATGTATTAGGACTGTTAGAATAAATTGTTATCTGTCAGGTGTGTTCCCAAAAAGAAGTTACAATCGGAAAGTCTGAACACAAGGACCCTGGTATACTGGGGAAAAATAGCACTTGTGAGCTGCAGAAAAGAGGCCTTGTGGAGGCCAATGTTTCCTGAGCTCTAGAATATCTTGGCTATGTCTGCATTAGAAAGATTTATGGTACAATGTGAGTGGATCTGAAGAGCAAAGCAGCTGGTGCTGTACACCTGACTACCACATCCAGACGTGTTGCAAGGGTATTACCATGAAGTGACTCCAGGCTGGTGCCCTGGATTGAACTCCCATTTATTGTCTGAAAAGCACTTGGTGCACTCCTGGAGGACATCTGTTCACTTCTCTTCTGAGAAAGGAGAATAATTGAGTTCATGCACTTCTGAACTGACAAGCAGTGTCTTTAGTGGGGAGAGTGGGAGATTTGCTTTGAAATGGATCTCTTGAATAGAACACAAATACTTTTATAGATGGACCCAGAGAATTGTTAAGAACCATGATGATACAACTTGGTATGTGTATTATTTTTTACATTTATTTGAAGAAGTGACTTCTTCAATTATTTCCTTTTTAGGGTGCAATTGCATCTCTCTGGAATTATGATGTCTAGGATGAAACATACATGCTCTAGATGCAAAGTCATTACATCTCTACTTTCCTCACTTCTTCAGCCATTTGTCAATGCCTGACTCACTTGTTACAGTGGTAAGAGATGCAATGATTGCTTTGTTCCTACACATTTAATGCAAAGAGGGAGTAGGACAGGAGAGAGAGATCCTTTTAAATCCTCACTAAGAGAAGAGCTGCAACATTATAGCACATCTTATTAGACATCGGAGAATCTGTACCAGGCTCATCCTTAAAATGCTCCTGCCAATGGAAAAGCTTTAGCTGATATTTCCTTAGGTATCAAAAATCAACAAGGTAGAATTAATTATTTCAATAGAAATACAGAAACAGAGGGACAGTAAAGAGCAAAAGCGGCACAATAAAGAAAATCACAGCAACATATTAAGTCTTCTTGTGTTAAGTAGTGTATCAGCAATTTTGGCTCCAGTCAGTAATACATCGTTAGCATTTTCCTTTCATTTACACAGATTTTACACAGCTGCTTCCTACAGTCACTCTCACTGACACAAAAATCATAATCAAAGCTACCTAGAATCAGCTGAGACATTCATACTCTCACACCATCTCAATGATCTGAATGTAAATCTGATTTTACATTACTGCTGGCATCTTCAAGCACGATCTGTAAACACTGTAGTAAACACCACTGAAAGAATTTCAGATAGTAACCTACTTTTCAGTGCCTATTTGCTTCCAGGCTCAGCAATGGTTTTACAGACACAGATGGTTAATTTAATTAATGTGAACAGATCTTGAGGGGACCTTAATGCATGACATATAAGGTAAAAAACAAAGGTCCATACTAATACTGATCTGGCAGAATGCATCAGTAACCATTTATAAGAGAACAGAACTACATCTAGAGCTTGGAATAGTTTTCATAGAAAGCTATCTACTGGTGATGATTAATTTCTATGTTTTTGTTTTTTTTTTTTACCAAAGTTGTTTGCATCCCTGAATACAGATGGATCCCAGTGACTCAATGGCACTATCAAGGAAATTGTTGAAATGAACAGAGTATGTCCATTAGCACCAATCAGACAAGTTATGGACAGGTCAAATTCTTTAAAAACAGTCAGTATAATAATTCATAGATGGTATAATAAAATCAGTATAATAAAGACAGATAAATTAATACACTGGGGACAAGAAGAATTTGGCTCTTGATTTGGAGTTGAATAAGCAATAGAATTAAAACAAAAATTGTGATTTACAGGGATGATACAAGCAAAAGTAACTCTTAAAAGGCTGTGAATTACATTTGATGGATGAAGATAAATTTATTCTTTCAGCTGAATATTTCATTAGTGGGTTTTGTTTCAAATACTCCAGTGAAACAATTACAGTCTTTATGCATGTGCCACTCTGCCTGTATTGCTCTGTTCTTCATTCAAAAACCTCTTCTACCAGTCACTACTTTCCCATACAACACTACTTGCACCAACAGCTGGATAAGCTTATCAAGAATTCCAGTTTTTCAAGCTTTCTACAATGATCCTCAGTGGGAAGACAAAATACTGCAGAGTCAGTAGTGCCAAGGGCAGAGCTCCATTGTTGCCATGGGTGAGGAAATGCTTCTGCCTACTATGAGAGACTGCAGGAACACAGCCGTGGCTGCAGGGGGCCAAATTCAATGCAATTCTTCATTATTCTGGCATGGCACAATTGTTGGGGATTTTTTTCCCTACCATAAAAACGCTGCCCATAAATGTACACCTTGATGTTCTAAAGTCTGACTCAATCCTTTCTACTCAACTCCTTCAAAGTCGGATAGGGCGTTCAGCAAACTGGCTTTCTGGATTTCTCCCTCAAATTCATCCCAGAATTGTCTACAAGTTTATTAGCATAGCAAAGACTGAAAATATTTGAAGACTCTCATCAGCACTAGTATACAAAGCTATCAAGACTGATAGTCTTCTAGACACAGAAGTTGCAAGTAAAATGCAGTTCTATGAGAATAAGATCCTAAAAAATCTAGATGATTTTTCACACCACAATCCATTCCTGAAGAAGCTAAAGTTGCCCTGAGCTTTCACACTTCAATCATCAACAGATATTAAAATCTGTACACGCAAAGCTACAGCTTGTCTGTGAAGTCAAACAATGTTTTACTCTTTACCTGGATGTGCGTGCAGAAATGTTATGCAGGGAAGCTACCACCTGCAAGGCTTCACTCAGTCCTGATGACACCTTTGACAAAACTCATAATTAATTCAGGATCTGGATTTCACTTCACCTATATAATGTTTTTATGCTTAGGTGTGAAGGCCTCCAAGTTTCTACAGCATATTCTTTCATATTTGGCAGTAGAAGGGAGAAAAGTTTATTTAGGTTAAACAGTAAGGAGTTCAGTCAGTGTGATGTTTCTGTTGCTTTTATTTTGTTCTTCTGTTGAAATTACAGAATGATTGTGTGAGGCCATGATAGGACTGTTAGCATTCTAGTGTTCTGAATTAAATTAAAATCAGATCAAGCACAATCCACTTTAATTTAAATTCATAATGTTGATTCAAATATATAAAAACACCTTCAGTGGTTTTACTCTGTTCTGGAAAGACTCAGCTTTGCTCAAGTATCCCCTGCTTGTATGACCAGGTTTGTACTATGCCAGGTAGTACCCATTGTATTGGGAAACATAAAGCTTCTAGAGAGGCAAAGAGATAACAAAAAACACTTATTGCCTGATCTGGCTACTTTGTACAAAGTCCTTTTCAGTCCCAAAACTGCTGGGTGGTCTATCACATACCAGTTCAGCATTCAGGATCACAGAATCAATGCCCTGTGGTGGTGCACATACCTAATGATCCCTGGTTTCTCTGTAATCCCTCCCCCCATGTGTGACGTGTTTTTCCTCTCCCCTCCTTGGCCCTGGAATTGGTTGTTGTTCTGTGTCTCCCCGCCCCTCTCCCGGGGTTTGAAATTCCCGGGAAAACCTTTTCCTGGGGTCCTTTTCCTCCCGGATTCCAGCCTGGAATAAACATCTACTTATCCCGGAGGGAAAGCAACCCCTTTGGTCTTTTATCTTCAGTCGTGAAGGACTCCCCTTTTCCCTTCCACCCACCATAGCTAGCCGGACAGTTTGGGGGGGACAAAGGCGGGTTACTTCAATGCCCAAGTTATGACTCTGCACTAAGAAAAGCAGTCACATACCAGCACTCAGTCAGTTGTATCTTGGCATTCCTGCAGACATCATCCAAATCCAATGCTTCTATCACTGATGACGGCCTGCACTACAGAAGCCACCCCTTGCTGGCATTCAAGCCCCTGAGTGCTTCCTTCTTCTGATTTTGCATTGGTAATCTCAAGAGACAGCTTACATGAAAAATTATTCAAGTGCAATATTTTTGAAAGGTTGTGAGCTATCTGAGGTGTGGACACTTTGAGTTACTCAGCTGAAAATACTGTAAAATCTGTGTATCAGAACTGACATACTCACTGCTGTTTGTTAAGTGCTCTTGCTCTCTGCTTATTCACACCAATTAAATCACTCCTGAACTATGGCTACCTTCAGAGTGATAAGGCAGCCATTCTAAACACTCTTTTGTCTCAACTATAATTTAATAGTGTTTTTAAAAACTGAGGCCAAGAAACAAGGAGTGAAACAGCAGGAAGTGGAGATTGCTTTTAACCTAGTAGTGGGCTCCCATTTTAGGGCAATCTACTCCTCCAGAGCTAGATTGTTGGAATTGAAATTCAATGCATTATTTAACAGATGACACTTCCTACTACTTTACATATGCTGAGTGGTTGCATCAGCCAATTCTTATAGTCATCTCATTTGCCATTTCTTAGAGCTCTCTTTCCACTCACCAGCAAATAAAACAAGAATTGAGGAAACAGTCTGCTCAAGCTGCCATAATTAAGTAAGAAATACCATATATATGTCTAAGGTGAAATCCAGAAACCTAAAGTATTTTATCTGCCAAACCATAGAATTTCCTCTCCAGTTGGAGGTATGTCAACTATTTTGCTTTGTTCCTGTGATCTATTATTTGTCTGAACTGTGTATCACTTCACTGATTTCTGGAAAATGACATTTTTTTAAATGAGCTGTTTCTGAACAATGTGACAGCACACAAATTGTTTCAATATTAAACAATATGGGGATAGTGTCATTATTTTTCTACTATCTATATTAGAAGATAAGCATCCACCCTTCTCAATTCTAGTGTATATACACAAGAGCTGGGAAATGCGCCCTTGCTTCTGAGATTATTTTAGCATGTTACCTTCAATCAGTATGATAGGACTATTCAACCTTTGAACTTTTGAAACTGTCTGGGCTGGCAGGGCAATACATATCTGATCTGGGGCTGTAGAGTAAAGCTGTGCAGTGCCATGTGGATTCCAGGCACTCATTTAACATAACAGATGTTTCTGAAGAGTATGTGAAAACATACAGAAACATGTTCAAAATGACATCCCTCTATCAGGAGAAGTTACCACCTTGGACTTTAACTTGTCCCAGTGAACAATTCTCAGTGTGAGGGCTCTTTCCCCTCTATGGTGAACCCTGCTGCAAGTGTCAAATTGTCACTTGCTACTCCTCATCTGTAGGAAATATCCATTTCCTTATGTCTCCTTGTACAAAGTACTGCAAATCAGAGCAATGGAAGAATAGCTTTAAGTCAGGAAAAGCTGAGCTGAACAGCATTTGAATAGCCTATGAAATAATCATCAGTATTACATGAGACAGATGAAAATTTGCCTGAGGTACCAGAGTGCTCCCAGAGCATTTTTATAATGCAGGTGGTTACTATACAAACAGAACAGCCTGGTAAGTATATGAGGAAGAATACCAGAACCAATTAATATAAGTAAATCAGTCATTTTTTAGTCTGTAGGACTTTAAGTGCTGAAGCCCTACAAGACTGAATCAACTCTTTCTGAATTTGCTCAAGGGTAACCAAAAACATAAAAAAGATCCTAGTGTGCAGATTATTTCCCTATTCCAGATTTTTTAACGTTTAGCATCCAATACAAATCAGATAGGTCATTCAACTGGAAGAAAAAGAACATTTGCCTTGTATTCACATGGAGTGACAGAGAATACAAGAAAAGAATGACCCTACTGAAATAATACACTGCCTAAAATTTGGTTTTGCAAAAAAAACTTGTGACTGATACTCTTAATGAAATGGCTATGAGTCGTCAGTATTTTGTCACTTCACATCCATAAGTGAAAAAGGGTAGGCACCACGATGCAGCAACAGTTTTCAGTCTTCCTTCTCCCCTTGTCCCACGAAGGGACAAAGTTGCAGAAAATCAGGCCTATGGTCTTGCATGCAGCAGAAACCAATGCAGCTTTTCAGTAAGAAAACAAATAGTTCAGACAGGCTGATTGCACAGACTGGAGCACAAATGCCATGTTAAACATCCCAATATCAGCTGAGGAGAAGGCAGAAGGAGAACATGCTGAACCATGGCTTGGCTCTTTTACACTACTTTGCCACTCACAGGCTAACAACAGAAAGGGAGAAGCAGCACGCTTGCACGCGATCAAGAAAACCTGGGGGCTGAAAGCTGGAAGCCAGCTGTGCTCTTTTGCTTTCCTATGTCCATAATTAGGCCATTTCATTGTTTCTCCTTTTCTCACTGCCAAACTCCACTGGGAAAAAAAATGTCAGCCCATAAAAAGCCATTTGGCATGGCTTGAGAAGACACCCCTGACGTTTTATCAGGGCCACATCCCTATGTACTGAGCATCACATATACAGACAGCAAGTTTCCCCTTCATACCTGCTCCCCTCTAGTTCTGTGTCTTAAGCACTTCACTAAAAGGTCTCTGCCAGCTGCCTGATCCTCTATGTCAGTTCTAGCTTGACCACGTCCACAGCTGGACCTTGGACCTCTCAGATACATCTGATGCTTGGCTCCACAGAGAAGTTACGACTTGGTGGATGCCTCATAACAGTGTCCTCAATTAAGTCCTGCTAGAAGGCATTTTTCTCTCACTAGTTTCAAGGTTGTTTCTCCAGTCATATACCCTCCCCCATCTGCCACATAACTGGATGTGGTATCTAGTTTCTCCAGGTTTCAATCCTATTTCTGCTGTCTTTTTGCACACTCACAGTTTCATGTCTGTAGAGTTTGACCTAACCTAATTATTCCCCAGTTACTTTGCAATTTGCATTTTAATTTGAATAAATCTGTGCAGTGTATTTATTTACTTTTACTCTTTCCTGCAGTGGAGACAGAGAACACCAGCAAATCACACCCAGTATGTCAGGCTCCTTTAATTCCAAAGAGATTCCTTATTCTTTGCTGCCTATTCCTATTTTGCATGTAATTTAAAAACAGCAGGCAGCAATTGAACTCTCAGATCTCATTAATACATACAAGTCCTTCCAACAAAAAGAAGCAGACTAGAGATTATTTCTTCAAGGTGATGGCCAAATGTGCCAAAGTTGCCTTTGATTTATATTGCCACTGATGCTTTGCAATCACATTGCTTCTCTTTATTTGCATGCCGTTCTTGTTCTGCATTATATAATGTCTCTGTGTAAGAACACTATGACAATCTTTCATGCTATGCAAGTTTATTTTTTAATCATTTTTTATGCCTGCCTTCAATAATTAACAACTTCATAAATTACACCAATGAAGTACAACCTACACTGAAAATATACTCAAAGTTTTAGTAACACCCATCTTTGTAGCTAATTAAGCCTTTTGTACTGAGACAAGTAATCATGAAATACATCAAGCACAATTAGATCAACAACTATTTACCCAAAAACTCAATTAAAAAAAAAAAGAAAAAGAAAAAGAAAAGAGGGATTGTATTAATGTCCACCTTTTAAGAAAAGTCTCAGCTTAACTCTCCAACTGCTTACCTCTCCTTGCCAGATTGGGTTAACGGTGTTACACATGATCTTAGATCTTTTCTCCTGTCCATGATGAGGAAGAGCTGGGAAGATGCTATGTTTTCCAGGCTGGATGGAAATCTTCAGATAAGGATCTGGATTGAAGAACATCCCTTTCTTCAGACCAAAAGCCTGGAAATCTAAAAGAAGGTAAAGAATCTGATTATTTTTCACATTTCAGGCTTCTCTTCGGGATGCTAGGAAGAGTATATAGGGAACTATTAACGAACTCAAAGAATATGGCAGGAATGTGAAAAAACTCACTATGTTTATTGTGAGGCAATGTAATGCCAATCCATAATGATTTGTGATTTAGGATTTACAAATTATTGCATAATGAAACTGCAAATTTACAGCCTGATTGTGTGGACTGATTCAGCTTCTAAATCAATATTTATGCAACTTAAGTGATATACTTATTTTTCTTATAAGCTGAGCACTTGCTCTGCCTGACTATAGTGGAAGGGCTACTGTGAAAAAGAGATCTCATCATTTATGTCAAAGTCATGGCATTGGTACCCAGTGAATGCCATGTTTTACAGGTATCAATTTTACCACTGTACAAATATTAGCTTTTACACCACTTTTTTCTAGATGAGAAGTAATTTTACATTTTTTTCCCACTTTAAATAATGTTCTTCCCTGCATGGAAGGAAAACTCTGCCTGTAATGTCCAAATTTTAAGCAGAGCTTTACAGCTGCACAACTCCCAGGAAGCATAATATATGCTGTCCACAAAAAAAAAATGCCCTGGAACTTATTTGAAACTTTCCCCATAGCCTTCTGAAGAAAGCCACAATGCTCCTTATGATCTATCCCTGTGAAGCTGGTGAAATGCAAACTTTGCTGCTGCTATATCATTAATTTTGGTTAACAGACACAGACTGAGCCCTCTGGTTTTCTCTTTTTTAAGATGCATTTCTAAGCTTTCTCTGGAACATAAAAGCACTTATTTCTATTAGTGAGTCCCATAGCTAATTTATTTTCCTCCAGTCTTTGCATGGAGATTCTCCTCAGTTTAAAGCTTAATTTCACATTGGGCTATAAGCATGGTACTGCATTCTGCCTATTTTCTCTTGCTGTATTGGAGAGATAAAAAAGTATTAGACAAAATGGTTTCTAAAACTGCATAGATGCATACCTAAACATTCTTTTTTTTTTTTTTTTTTTGTAGTTCTTTAA
>VWZN01005898.1:56447-78830 GCA_013396955.1 Regulus satrapa | reverse complement strand
ACATTATTACTAAGAGCTTATTTGTAAGAACATTGCTGAAACTATGTATTGCCACAGTCCTTGCAATGGTATCACACAAATAAAATGATCTGCTTTGAAAATATAACACTGATTTTTTTTTTTACCCCCCTTTTTTGTTTTCTGAGTGCACAATCTCTGTGTATCTCAGAGTGAATCTCATCTAACAGTTCTGCTGAAATCCTGTATGGCAAACTCTTTTGCTTTGGAAGTTGNTGATAGGAAATACCTAGCACTGAATTATTTATACTTATATATAATGTATAATAAAGAAAAGACATTTAGGATGATCTACCAGCCTCTTCCCAGTTATGGGAATTAGAGCACAGCCATGAAGATGAAGGTACTCCTAGGCTCAGTTAATAGTCTAATTTTTGTATTCAAGTGAGGAAAATAAAATTAATTTAGCTAAGCACATAGCATGGAATTTTATTCATGTAATTTTCTTGCTGAAATTGCACAATACAACAATTTTTAAAAAATGTCCATTAGAAACTTCAATTTTACTGTCCAAAGTATGAATAGGGCTAGCAGAAATAGCTTTCCAAAGGACAAATATCCCAGTTATATATCTCACCACAAATTCTCATCGCTGTGAAAAACAGAGCATCAAAACTGAAAAGCTCTTAATAAAGCTACATGGATATCTGCAGATAAGCAGAACTTCATTTCATTTGAAGCTAAACCTATTTGTAGGTCCTGTAACTATCTGCTATAGCTTGCTGTTGCAACTCTTACCACTCCATTTTAACTCCCCATCAGAAGAATCACAGCCATTCTATCTTCCCAAATGCAAATATTTTTTTCTATCATCCTCAGAAAAAAGATTCAGAAGACACTAAACTTTTAAGTGAAGGTCTGAAGCTAACTTAATTTAAATCTTCGGTTGAATGAATGAATTCCAGAATGCTGGGACATACTCTGCTGTACACTGTAATTTTAGGTGCATTTCTTGGAGGTGTATGAGGAAACGTTACAAAGATAACTCATCTATGGTTTGCAAAGGTGTATTTTCATCCAGTCTCTTTTAAAAAAGTTATGAATATACTATATGTCAGTTTCTCATTAAGTCATAAATCACACTTTAGTATGAAGAGGTTATATACATCTAACAGTTTAATAATGTCACTTTAGTATGAAAGAGGTTATATACATCTAACAATTTAATAATGTCAGGCCATCTCTCATGACAGATGACAGAAGGAAGAAATCCAGGTAAAGACAAAGTAATTACAACCTTTCACTGCCACAGACTTGTCCTACTTGTGAGCACTTGCATCCTGCTTCAGCTAGGCTCTCTACATTGGAGAAAAATGGCTTGTACTAACTGCTCCCTGCTGCTGTCCTCAAGTGACTCATGAATTTCTTCCAACTCCACAGCTCTCTTTCCATAGATGCTGCTCTCCAGGTGCCTCTGGGAGACCTAAGGAAGTTTTACACTGGATCACTTGATTGCAGGTACCTTCTGTCCCAAAGGTGCGCTGTAGATTTCCCTGTCTGCCTTATAAAGGATTATTTAGCAAATCTATTTGCCATGCAGCATCACAAACCTTGGGGCACCGTGACTGGATCATCATGGAGACTATTTTTGTGGTGAACCAGTGTATTTATTTGAGCCAGGTGGGGATGTCATTTCCAACAATACAGCAATAACACATCTGTGTTTTACAATGTTTGATTTTGCCTCAATACCAGTCATTAAGCTTTCAAAAGCTCAGGGAAGAATCACATTTTGTCATGCTCAGTAAGGAGATTCACTGACACTAATGACGAGCAGAACTACCATACAGATGTTATTTCCATTCCCCATGGACATAGCAAGGTATTCAACCAGACCCATGCTCCATATAGGAGCATGACAGAAAAGGATGGAAAATCAGATAGAGAATCAGACTCTGGAGCAATCTGTTATCTAAATTAATTACAATTAGTCTGGTCATCAATATGTCAGGAGTAAGTTAAGAGAGCTGGAGGCTTTACTCCCCAAGGGATTACCAGACTTTGCCACTAGAATTTTTCTAGAAATAACACATAAGGCTATTCTGTGCAGTTTATAGATGTGTCTCAAGAAGACTCAGTTCATCTAGTCTCTTGATGGTGCATATTCTACTGAATATTCTATTGAAGATTCTGGAGTCTGCAACCAAACAGAAGGGTAAAAGACTAGTAAGTAGCAGAGCTACTAGTTTTGAGAAACTGATAGTCATATTTTAAAACAGATGGCAAATTCCTTTCAACAAATGACAACTAATGAATGACCTTTGTGTTCCCAAGCACCATCTAAGTGATGACAATTGATGTCTTGCAGGTATCTATACTAGCACTTATGCAGAAGCTATTAGTCCTAAGAAATTCTATGGTCAACCCAGAAAATTCTTATTTTCGTGCATATATAGTATACTGGTGTCATGAATCAGGACCAGGAAATGAGACATATTCCTCATGAGCCTCATGACACCTTGAGAAAATGAAGACATCTTGAATTACACCATACTTTCCCAGAACATACCTAAAAACAGGACTAATGAAGTTAACATGGGAAAGACCCCAGTGTTACTAGAATGATCACAGGCCATTTATATTACAATCTAGCCTGAGGAATACCAAAATGGAATTTATTCTATGACCTGTTCATCAATGGCAGAAAGGAAAAAAATACTATCATGTTACTGAGATCCTGATAGCATATGTATCAAAGCACAATAAACGATCTTCATAATCCATCACCACAAGAGAGTTGCTAATTAGGATGTCAATGGTCAGCTCCATCATTTCCCTACAGATTTCCTTTGTGAATTCCCAAAGAGCTATCAGCTCTGGTTCTGACACTGAAAAAACATACTTGAACAGGACTGGTATCTGGACAGATTACCAATGAGGGAAGGTAATTGCCAGGGTACTGATATGTCAGTGTTTCTTTTGTAGACCTTGGACAGAACAAGAACCTATCTTAGAGGGCAGCAGTTCATCTAGGGAGCTCAGCTACTTAAGACATAGGCATGGCTTCAGAGAAAGGAAGAACAAAACTCTGCTTGCACAAGATTCAACAGGAGGCACATAGGTACTGCCTCTTAGCCATGTGTTTTAAATGCAATACTTTTAGTTACTTTCAGTGGAACAATATTTAAATAGTAAGAGCACAGCAATACTGCCAGTTGAAATGCCAATTTGGCTTAAGAAGCACTGTACGATGCCAAATTTTATTTGGAAATCACCTCTTTTGAAGAAGGTGAGCATGGATTTGCAGAAGTAGTGCATCTGGTATTGATTAGATTTCAAGAAGCAAATATTAAGAAATTCTAGAAATCAAACAGTAATGTGCAATAATAGGAACTCTTAAAATTCAACACAGCAAACTAATGCAGGGAAATTGAGAAAGTTACTAAAATACAAGCGATGTACTTAAAATACAAAAGGTAACTGACTTGATCAGCTACTAGATGAGATTCTGCAACTGATGATATGCAAGAGGTTAAATAAAGTGCTTCTTTTTGCTCCCAGAAATTACAGACAGATAGACAGACTTCATTTTTCTTGTAAAATAAAATGCAGGAAAAGAAGAAAGGCCTAGTGGAGTTGCACAAGTAGGTATTTTAAGGTCTGAGATTAAAAAAAAGGACTAGGTGGGTCAGATTAACCAAAACATTTCTGTCACGCAAGTCCCAGGCAAAATATTAAAGACAGTGAAAAAGAGAAGCAATTTTTTTTTTCTAGCTGTAAATGCTTCAAAGAAAAACAGAAGGGTTTTTCATTTATTTAAAAGAAGGGCAGTAGAAGCATTAAGAAGAAAATAGTTATATTAATAAATGAAAAGCAGTTGGGGAATTAATTATTACAAAATGTTTGAGAGACAGGCTACCTTTTTAATCATCTTCATCAAGAAGGAAAACAAAGAAAAAGTCTGGACCATTAATGGGATCAGCTTATCACAGCAAGGGGGTTTTTTATCACTGCAAGTGATTAACTACTGGAGCAAAGCACCATTTCAGTATCCTCAGAACCTGACTACAGACCTGTCTGTGAGACACGTCTGAGCCAAACTCACACAAAGCTCACTACACGGGGCAAGGTGTCCTGTGTTAAATAGGGGAATGGAGTAGTTGAATTCAAAGCCTTCTGTGGCCTTTCCAACTGCTAGTCTAGGCATACTTGTAGGCACAATGTGTACTGGATGTGGTAAAAAAGCCACTTCACCTTGACACAAGATCTGACAAGTAAGAAAAAGGCATGGGATTAGTAGTTATAAAGTCAGTCACTAGGATTTTAAAAAAATTGTTGGAAAATAAAGTGCATTATATATCTGCACTCTGAACAAGCATTTCATGCTAACAACCACTGTCATAATGACTCTTAGTAGACCTTATTCTATTTTCAGAAGTGATTTCTTCTAGAAACTGACAACTGTTATTACTTGAATACCTGGCCTGAAAACCACACAAAAACTAAAATAGATTCTCAGAGACATGTGACAGAGATAAATGCCTGAATGTTAGTGAAATATTCAGATCTTTTAGTAATTTGTTCCCCAAGGACACTTATAAATAAAGTGTGCAAAAACATGAGATATGTGAAATATTAAACGCTGAAAAAAATTATTTCAAGCAACTCAGAGCTAGGAGGAATATTATGCAAACCACATGATAACACTTTCTAAATATACCAGCCAACAAGACTGGTTTTAAGGGCTTTGAGCAAATGCGTTATCCTGCTGCTAAACCGTGAACCTGCAAGTGAAGTAGCTGGTATATCTCGGGAAGCTTAGCAAATTTTTTCCTTCTGTACTTCTTGTAAGAGAGCTCTGGTGCTTTTCAGCCACCTCACTGGAAGTGTGACATTCATGGCTAAGAGTGGAAAAACCACGTTTGAAAATTAAATGCAAAGTGGAATGGAGTTTTCCTGAAAGGCTTTTTTCAGTCTAGCTAAATTAGGCTTAAAATATTTGTCCTGGTATTTTAAGTAATGAAAGCTATAATAATACAGTAATCATAAAAATTATTAAGCAGCTTAATCATGGGAAATTATCTTCTTTGCGATCAGTGCTGTCAGTGAACCTATTAATCTAAAGCAGCCTTTCACAGGACCAACTTCCAGTCTTTAAGGAAGCAAACATGAAGCAACAAACCCTCCTAGTGACATAGTACAAACTCTCAGCTATTTCCATTCCCAAGAAGCTAGTCATATTCTTGTGCCTTGATGGATCATTTTACACCTTTTTCATCATTTGACATTTTTATTCAATCCAGAAATCTTTTCGCAAAAAAATCCCTCCAGTTGGATTTTGTCCAATCAAATGCACAATAAAGTACAGAAAGAATAATGTACTTTGTCAACAGCTTTTTAGGAAAAAACCCGTTTCCACACAGTTCATTTTAACATAAGTTCTTACTGGACTCTCTCAGTGTCAGGAGGCAATACAAGTCAGCTGAAATGCACTCATGTTGTTCAGCATTTCTTGTGACTTGGCCTACTTTGAGATTTTTCTCTCCCACTCTAATAACTTTTTATTCTAAAAAAATTATATGGCAGAAGGCGTAGCTCTTCTTGCATTTTTTAGATTACAGACTACTCAGGACATGATTCCTGTGTTGGTGCAGTGGGCTCCAGTCACACTAATGACACTCCAGCCACTTTATTTTTAATGCAACTAAATCAACCATAATTTGGAAATCTAACTTTTAAGTAATGACTATATTAATATATGAATGAAGATGACAGTATACCAAAATGCAGATATTGTAAAGAAGAATTCCGTATGAGCAAAAAGGACTCGTGACAATAGAGGGGTTACTGCTCAGCAGTGCAAATGGAAAGAAATCCTAGTTCCTTCTGATGCCTCTGGGAGATCTGCCTTGATCTCCCTGATCTGCAGTTTATTACCTAGCATAATAGATATAGGAATAGCAGTAATTTTGCTTTGAGAGAGACAACCTTTTGTTGCTGTGGTGTTGACTAAGAAGGTAATAAGTAAATCCCTGTGATGTGCTAATCTGTTAATTTCAGAAAGACTGAAATGGAACTATTTTGATAACATAGATTTTTGATAGAACAATTGACAAATTATTTTATCACAACCTTTCATATACATGTCTGTGATGTTGTTGTTAATATGGATGTGATATATATGCAGATAATTGCTTGTGAATCACTGGAATAAGATATCCCAAATGTATTATGAGGTATGATCTTTATATACCTTAAATCAAGCTGTAAATTAGATACTCTAGTTTATAAAAGGGCCCACTGACACCACATTATTTAGCAGTCTCAAAAATTACTACTCTTGACACCTCTTGGCTTATTAGGCCAAAGAATCTGAGAGAATGAAAAACTGTAACAAGTTCTGGGCCACGTTTTCTGTGTAAGATTATTTATGGACATTAAAAAATAATAAGTCTACTTCTTTATTTCTGTTGAGCTAAACCTGTGGTTTTATCACCTGATGGGTGGATGTCCAGTGTGCAACTTGGCAAAAGTAAGGCATGTCTTAAAAAAGCCCTGCCCAATGTCAGTCTGATCTGCCATGTATCATACATAACCTTTCAAGAACTACACTGGCTGCCTAATTTGGAAAAGCACTGACATGTATCCGTAATAGAGGGAAGGTTGAAATAAATCATATGGCCAAAACCAATCATATAATGAGATGCTTGTTCAAGAGCAGGCCTTTACAGTTAAAGGCCTATACCTGCAAAACTTATGAACTAGAGTAAAAACACTTGTTACTCTGCACTGCATGCTCAAAGAATTTCCAAATCAAGTATCTTTCTCTTTGTCTTCCAGGAGCTAAAAAAATATAGAAACTGATCAGAAAGCATAAGACTCCAAAATGAGTCATGCTCATAATCACTCTTTTGACAAACTGGTTTCTGTCTACAGATGTGACTTATATGTTGTTCTTACCAAAGCCAGATCAAATGGTTAATAGATATTACATGGAAACATATTAAGCCTTTAAAACCTGAAGTGACATGCCAAGAAAGGAGGCTAAGCATTCTTCATGAAATGCAGATAAGTGAGAGCTGTCTTCTGCCTCAAAAGTCTGAGAGTCACTTATGAGCAATACAGAGAAGTTTCTGCACCACAACACAGGGATCTCCCTCAGGTCCAGACCATGACTGTGGAATGTGCTTTCCAAGGAACAGAGTACTACCACAAATCACATTTTGCTCTGTAAATAAAGCACATGTTTTTGATATTGTTTTCCCTGGCCTATATATTTAATTGTAAACAGAAGAAACCTAACATGGCTCCAGAACTCTACTTGAGCAAGCTACCTCAGCACGTAACTCTCATTGAAGAAAAAGAGTGTGGCAATAATCATAGATATTTATTCTCTGTCTCAGCATCACTTCTAGAGCAACAGATAAAGAACCCATGCATAAATATTTACATACACTTACTTACACACTCATGTACATGAAACGCTCTAGCAACTTCAGTCCCAAACTCTCAGGGCTTAAAACTTTCATATCAGCAGTGACTTACCTGACAATGAAAAGCTTATTAGTCTCCGACTTCCTTGTCCCTGGACTGAGTCTTCATTGGTGATGCTTTTAAAAATCTGCTGGGAGATAAAGAATTATGAGAAAGAATAATCTCTAACAACTCTTGAGCAGAGAGTTGCTTAGTAATCGTCTTTTTTAACAGATTTTTAGTTAGTTTTAAAACTAAGAATCAATTATATGACTAGAAATCAAAACCACATTTTTATCCATTATTTAACCATTAATGGTTAAATAATCAATTATCCATTAATTAATCATAATAATAATCATAATCATAATTAATCAATTATACCATTAATCAATTATTTAACCATTAATGGCTAAAGTAATCTCTGCCTGGAAGTTTTCCTTTAAAAATCCAGAATGATGCAAAAATACTACTGTAATTTGAATATAGCAGTTCTTCACTCAAAAAGGAACTACTTATTAATCAGGAGATAAAAGTAGTATGTAAAAATGGGAACGTGGCAATCACTTCTTGAAATGGCTCCCATTCTATAATATCTTATTACTTGTGTGGAAAATCTTGTTCCAGAATGTTTACTGCATACCTTTGAGAAAGACTTCTGAGAGATTACTAGTACTCCACACAAAAAACCCTATATGAATTATGCTAACAATATGAATTGAGGGTGAGCTGGAAAAAAAAAAATTAAAAATCTACAGATTTGTACTTCACAGTTCAGTTTTTCATGTCAGTCTTTGGTTGAGCGAGTTTATTGGTGAGTTGCTGTTGTGCAAATTAGGCCCCAAGCTGCCTTCTGGCTGTGAGCAGAACTGGGAAGCAAGAACACCCATGGGCCAATGTCTGGGGCATTAGGAGAAGCCCACCATCAGTAGTTCTCATGTGGAGTCCCTGAGCAGGGCAGAGGAGATACGGGTGTCAGACTCCAAGTTCAGCAGGGAGGTGGTGCTATGAGTACTGCTTCCCATTGACTTTGGTGTCAAATCAAGTGCTGCTCTGCCCTGGGGAGGCAGCAGCTCCATGTCACTCTTGCCACTCAGCTTTCAGCCAAAAAAGAAAAACAGCATTTATGCAGTGAAGTTTCAATTTCTGATGGGAAACAGTAACTGAAGTCCCACTCAGCTGTGACTCATTGCTCAGTATATTAAATATTGTGTAGTCAAGCTTAACTTAGAAAACAAGCTGTTCTCTGCCCCCACATAGTGCAAAACCTGGGCAAGTGGGTACTTAGCCCAGCTAGCAGGGAGATTAAACAACCACACATGGATAAGACCTAGACCAGAAATACATGGATTGAATTTAGATATCTTTATAAAATAATGGGTCTGCTTGACCTGACTTTTAGTCATAATAATTTTGTTTCTTCCAGACTACCTGAATGGGATGAAAGGTACTGACTAGGGCAGGAATATGAATAAAATCCAGTAGAAAAACAATTCCTATTGGATCACAGCTAATTAGTTGCAATTGCACTATTGGCCTTCTCAGCAAAGTAGGTTTCAATATATTTATCGAAACCACCACTGATTTCTGTACACATTTAAGTCAGAATATATGTGAATACAGGAATTTTATGACAATAACTCATCAACCTTTATCAGCCAAATTTTGATCCCATTGGAAACAATGACATTTTCTTGTCATAATGTATTTTTCATACTATGCAACTGCCAGATATTAATTACACATTATGCTTTAATGCTTATTTTTATGTTATTTTCTTGATTTTGTCCAGGACAGTAATGGGCCCAACCAACCTAGATATGTACACATTTGCAGAAGGTGCTTTTTTCCAATCCTCCAACATTTTTTGGGAGTTTTATTTAGACCTGTCATGTATGTCATACATCATGCAGTATGAATAGTTCAGCAGACTATACTTTGAACAAACTGGGGTGAATCTGAAGTCCTGAAACCTGTTCAAAACTTTAAAATATTTGCTATTAAGTGAATCTTCAGGGGCCATATCTACATAGTCAAACTATATGGAGACAGTCATAATAGAGTGTTGTCACAAATACTGACAAAAAGCAGAGCATCCTCAGCATGGTCAAACTTGCAGTAGCAAAGCTTGCTATTATACAAGGGGAGTAATAAAACATCCAGTCCCATAAGTGAAACAACAACAACAACAACATACATTTATTTGCTCCTGAAAGGTCCATCTGTTCTATGAAGCAGGTGCACCCCACAGTGTCCTGTCAAGTGCTCACCACTCAGCTATACAATCAGGAGTACTAAAAGCCAGCCCTGCTGTGCAAAGGAGTTCCATCCTCAGTAGCTGACCCCTGCATAACTCTGAGATGCAGCACGACATCAGCAGGCCAACCGTTTTGAGAATGCCTAGCAATTAAACTCAGCAAAATGAAACACTTGCAGAAAGCTTTTCTGATTTTCTTCCTGACCAGGTGGATGAGAAGGGGAATGCATGGCAGAAAGGCTGAAGGAGAGAAGCTTTTGTCCTTTGGTTTGAGACCTGTGATGCATCACTAAAGACTTTAAATAACTGAGCCTCCTGTGTAGCTGTACCATCATAAACCTGTGCTTCTCATGCTCCAGTGGTCTGAAGGTACTGGTCTGCCACTCTCCTCACACACAGACAGCACCTTCTCACCCATGAAATGGGTCCTTAGGCATGCCAGGGCA
This sequence comes from Regulus satrapa, assembly GCA_013396955.1. Lineage (NCBI taxonomy): Eukaryota > Metazoa > Chordata > Aves > Passeriformes > Regulidae > Regulus > Regulus satrapa. The sequence goes on along the minus strand of VWZN01005898.1, from coordinate 68,696 downwards.
CATACTAGAGCAGGCTCAGGAGCAGGCAAACATCTCTCAAAGAATAGGAAGGGTAATAGGAAGGCCATGAAAGTGATTATACTTAATATTGGCATTTCAAGAAGTCAGAAGAAAAACAGCAAGGAAGTAAGGGAGAAAAATCTCCCAGCTTTAAGTCTGATTTTCTGAAAAAGAGAAGAGCTATTTGCTGCAGCTTGGATTCACTGTTTTCTAATGCAATACCTGACTGTCCCTAGTAATGAGGACAAGGCTGTGCTTGATGCACAGCAGGGCAAAAGACGGTGAGTGGTCACCAGAGCTCATCAGCAGCCATATCAAATGAGTTTCATAGTATCTTGAGGCCTTGGATAGGGATGTGCACAGGTCATACTGTTCCTGCTTGCCATTCATCATGAAGAAAATCCAGACTGATTTTAGTGGCTGCAATATAATTACATTGGGAGTTTTGTCACTGTAAGCAAACCTTGAGTTTAGTCATCAGGAGGCAAAAAGCCCCTCTATCTTCTCAACTGCCACTCAAACCACAGTTGACAGACAGATGACAATCATCTCATCACTTGACATCCTATGGGCTTGAAGTCCTTCACATGAAAAGGAACAAATGTGATTTTCCCTCAATAACTTCTGTACTTTTTTATGCCCTTGAAGTGAGAGCTCAGTCAGAATTTAATTTGATATTGTTAGTTTATAATGCCATTTTTGCACATTGTCCATCCCAGCCTAATTATTTTACAGGTCCTGCTGATACAAAACAGAATTAATATGCTTTTGCTATACACTTCTGCTATCTAGACATGAAGATGGGACATGAACTGCAACTTCAAGCCTAGCTGATACTGTCTCCAAAAACCAAAGGCTTCCTGAACTGGATTCAAAACTTCTTTTGATTTCTTTGAATCTAATTGGAGCCAGCATTGTTACCACTGATGGCAGCACATACATTCAAACAGTTAGAGAAGCATCAATGCTTCCTTTAAAATATTCTTCAGTAAACACACGCTGCAAAATCTTCTGGTCCTCGATAGAGTTATCCAACCTCTGAAGCAAGGTGAAAGACGACTACCAGCACCTGTGATGGCTAACTGCAAAACACGGGAAGGTACTTGAGGCCAGACTGAAGCCTGTTGGGACTTACTGACCTCAGGAAACAGTCCAGTTTTGGCAAGGCTTTTCATTTTTACAGTGCAGAGATAAAAGAAGACCTAAGGAGAAGACTGGAAGCTAAAAATAATATTGTGACCTGGAATTACTTTTCCTTTTGAGTAGCTCCTGCTAGAAGGAAGTAAGGTGACCCTGAATGAGAAAGGAGGCAGGTTTCACACTAGCAAAGGGTGCCCTTGAGACTCCCTTTCTCTTTAGTCATGGTATGTGTTGTGAAAAAAAAAAAATCTTGAGAAATCCCAGAGTATTACAGTCCATCAGTTCTTGCTGAGACAAAATTCCAAGTACATCACTAAAAATTGGTCTAAGCAGAAAGCCAGAAATAGAGACTCTCATAACTAATTAAAAATCTCTCCTAAAATACCTTTTCCTTCACTAGTCTACTGAAATATGTGGAAGAGTAACAAGGACAATATTCGTGCTCCTGAAAATAAAGTGGCTTACAGGGTACTCTTAAGGCACCCCTATTCAGCATCCCTGTTGCTCTGCATTATGATGAGGCAAATACTTTTGGACACAGGTACAGTGTGAATACAGGTCTGGAAGAAACTAATTGTAACTGTGTTTACCTGGAGCTGTACTAGAAAATCTGCTTTTGGACACCACAGTGACCAGTAATAGTGCAGCATGCTGGCAAAACCTCCTTTGCAGCATTAAATTCCTTTTAGCATGTTTTTCTGTACTGTACAGCACAACTTAACTATTCTTAAGGTCCTGCTGATTAAAAAACAGGATATGATTTTATTATGTGCATCTACCGGAGCTAAACATGCACAGCTGACAAACATAAGCACTAACTCCTTTTCCCACACAGAGCATAGGAAAACACTCTTATGTCCTAGTATTATGTAGCACTCCTCCTCTCCAAAAGGAAAAGGGTTTCTGTCCTCCACCAAAAGGAAGAGGAAATTTTTGGCCACTGCACTTGCAGGAAGAGATTCAACAAAGCTAAGTGAATTTCCTTCTCCCACAAGTAAAAGAAACACCTAGATTAAGTAATCTTACTCTTCACTGACAGCCAAAGCACTTCTGTATCAGTAGCTCCTGCTGCAGAAGAATGGCAACACATAACTATGATATAAATTACCTCCCACAGGTCAGTATTTTTTCCATTTAAACAGAGGAAATTACAGTGATATTAAAATCAGTGCTGCACTACCTGTTTGCTTTCATTGACTTTATATCATGGTGAACATGAACATGACATAGTGTTCAATATAATCAAGTTCCCATTTTGCAAGATGCTAATTAAAACATAGAATATTTTCCACTGATAGCACAGGTTGTAACTACAGAGCTATCTAACACAGATTAAACAGTCAGGTACTGTGAACTTACAAAGCTCTAGCCTGGGTAATGCTATCTATTCACAAGAACAGTCAGGTACTGTAAACTTGCAAAGCTCTAGCCTGGGCAATGCTATCTATTCACAGGAGTTTTTCTTTTAAAAAAGTTTATCTAAGGACATATCAAAGTATTCAGAACAGCTCACACTTCCAAGCAGTACTATCCAGACCTATAATCAAGATGGGAGTCTACAATGAAACAAGACTGGAAACCACAAATGTAAAGCAGCAAAATACTTTCTGTTTGTACACACTGGCTCTGAGGATGAAAAGCAGTATAATAGAGCATCACAAAGAGAGAAGGCTACAATCTGTGCTTGATCAAAATCAAAAGTGAAAGAAACATCAACTTAACCCCAAACTATCCATCAGCAAACGGAAAAGATATTGCTAGATGTGTCAGAGCTAAAGATGTGGTATTGCACTGCAAAAGACAGGCTGTCCAGTCACTGCCTGCAATATGCTTACTTCAAGCTCTAGTTCTCTGTTCTCTGCTTTTCAAGACCGCTGAACTTGGCAGCAGATTTAAAGCAAAAATAAGTAAGGTTAACAGCCTTGCTGATTTCGGGTTAAACCAGCTTGGAGCTATTGTTTTACTAGACCAAAGTGTACATGACACAGGAGTCCAGAACAGTCCTCGAAAATTTATTCTCCCCTAACCTATTTCTGTTGGCTTTTACTGTTGCACTCTTGACTTCACTGACTACTTAACATTGGGTAAACTCTTCAAAACAAGTGGAAAAATGCTTACATTTTACACCGGCCACTATGTACAAATCACAAACAGGACGGGACAGTAGTCTGTTTCTACTCAGCAGTGAAGCATCTTATCACAGTAAGAGAATATCAGAAATCATCCCAAGTTCACACTTCATATTCTACCATCTTCTTTAGAGATGGAATTCCTTAGTAGATCTGAAAATGGGTGAATATTCCCATTTCCTCCCAGGTGCTGAATTTAAAAATAAACTATTTTGTGAAAAAAAAAAAGACTAATTGTTTGCTAAAAAGCAAACACAGACTAAGGGCCTCCTTTCATGCTTGGTTTCTTCAGTGAAGCTGCTCTGGGATGCAAGGGATGAATTCTGAAAGGAACAAATGCAGATCTGAGCTCCCTGACTGCCATTGACAGAATTATATCTATAATCCTGGGTACCACTTTGCAAATCTATCCCTAATTAGTGGCAGTGCTTCAGCTGCAACCCCCACTCTGCTAACAGAATTATCCAGCCCTTGAATGCAATATATTCCACTTATCCTGTTAGCTTGTTAAGCCATTGTGCTGGCACAGTGGTATTTTTCTATCAGGTGCTTCCAAACAGCTGCCAGCTTCTCCAACAACAGCCTAACTCCTGCTGGGCATTCTGCCACCGGCTCATGTCCCTGAAGGACTGTGACCACACACACACACACACATAGGCTTTCCCATGTGCCATGGTCAGCAGCATTCTAGCCTTGTAATACACCACCTTCTCAATGCCATTCCCTAATTAAGTGGAGAATCTTCCTTTTGTGGGAATATGACAATTGCCCTCTCTCTGCAGAACACATCTTTCGCCCCACCCTGCAGCAGCATTTATTGATTACTTTATTTATTGCCAGGAGACAGAAGTTTTTTCCCTCATGGAAAATTTTATTAATTCTGTCACCATTTTCTAGATTACAAACTGTGGCAGCCAAACTAAAATACTGGAAAAATCCCTGCTGCTTAGTGAAGTGCATCAGTGATGTCCTCTAGAAGACAACTATCAACAGGCTGACAACAAAAGAAGGTTTCCATGTCGGCATGAAGCTATTTCATAGTCCCCAACCAATCCTCTCTGTGCAGAATGCCCTTTCAGCATAACCAGAATCTCAAATAAGGATGTTAGGAGCAAACACTTCCAATTAAAACAAAATCAAAGACTGAGGCAAGATATCAGCACCTCCCACACAATCCTATATCTCTTTCTTCCAAAAATTTATTAAATTCAGCTTTTTAATTGTTTCAACAGTCCTGCCTAATAAACTTCAGTTATCCTTTGGCAGCAGAGGAAAAGCTTTGATTAGAGATTCTGATCTTCCTTTGCTCTTTGAAACATCATTTAAACAGTCTTAGATTTTCAGATACTGAAGGACAATCACACATGCATGGGGTACGCTTTGGGTTGCTCTTTCTAGGTTGAGGGCTGAACTACATCTAAGCAGCAGATATTTCACTTATACCTATCAAACTTCAGAAAGGATTGTTTTCTGCATTATATCCCACCAACTTCCCCCACACTGGCTCTGAGATTGCAGGCTATTTGGTGCCAATGATCCTACATGCCTTAAGAAGTCTCTCAGCAGGGCTGAAGTGGTCCAAAGCATGACAGTATTTTACAGAGCCAACGTTCAAAACAAACTCTGATTTAGTTAGCACGAAAGATGGCTCCCTGTAGTTGCTAAACAGCTTTGTGCTTCCCAGTGTTACCACCATCCAGAAAAAAAGCCTCTAAGAAAACCTGGTGTTATGATCAGATTTACACCAAGCAGCTGCCTAATGCAGAACATGATTGGCCCTGTAAATCTGATAGGTCCAGACATAGACAATTAATGTGCTTAAGCATTGTGACAGCAAGAACTGCTTGTAAATATTATCCTCTCTGGAACACCTAAGTAATATCCTGCAAGCCACTGAAATAACTAGGAAGCTTGCCATTGACAGATGAAGAGGCCAATTGGGCACTGATTGGATCATGTGATTTTGCAGAAAATTGGCTCCATAGACTTAAAATTCTAACTTTTCATTAAAACACTTTAATTGTATGGAAAATTTAAAAATTGCTGCCAACCCCTTATCTCTCTGCCTATGAAATGACTGAAGTCACCAAAACATAGGGCATATCTAGTGGAAACACTGACACATCCATGATGTCTTTGGAAGGCAGGAAACTATTAGACAGCAGCTGCCTTCACTACAGCTTCAGAAACTGCTTACTCTTCTAACATGGTTTGGATGGGAGGAGTGCACAGATGAGTAATGCTGACACATGAGGGAGAGAACCATATCTTTCAGCTAAGCTGTGTTTGAAGAAAGGCTCAGAGTATTTATTAGTCATGCTGTCAAAGCTTCTGGACAACAGAACCGAGTCAATGACCCTTTCCACTATAAAAGAAGCAGATAGGCAGAGAACAATGCCCATTCTTCTAAATGAATGTCTCAGATACCAGTTCAACTATGAATACCATTATTTCCAGGAGTGAGTTACAGACACTTTACTTTCAACCTTGGGTCCTGCTTTGGGCAGAAATGAAGTAACTGTAGATTTATAGTCTGAATTTAAAAGTAGAGAAATATCTGTGCTATTTCAGATGTCCTTCAGTCTTGCTGAATTCTGAGTAAAACATTTCACTACAGAGAGCATTTTTCAAGTTAGGATGCCACAGAAAGGATAAAGATGAGAAGAACAAAAAAAAAATCTGCTTTTACAGTATCTACAGTCACTTAGTTAATGCAGCCTCATTCACACTCAGTGTTTCTCCTTTTAGCACATCCATTAGACTCAGAAGAAACTGCTTATCTCACCTTAGCAAACCCATGGGTTTGATTTTTTTGTTTGTTTACTTGTTTTGCTATTTGTCTGATTCTGTGCTTGTTTTTTTTAAAATCTTTTCTATTTTAAAACAGCCTGTTTTCCAACTGGCTTCTGCTGTCTACAGCACTTAATATTTTGTTTTTCTTAGGTTGCTGCTTTCTAGAACAGCAGGCTTTAAAAAGTAAACAGCCTTCTCCAGTGAAGTGGGCTTATGGGATATTGATTGTAATCAAACTGCCATAGAATAAGCAATGTTTGAAGATACCTCCTGAAGTTGCCTGACCCTTCAGTCAAAACAAGTCCAACTTAGAGCAGGCTACTCTGGGCCCTGTCCAGTTCAGCTTTCAGTATCTGTGACAATGGAGATCACACAAGCTCTCTGGGTAACTCATTCTAATGTTTGAATACTCTCTTGAGTCAAAAGGTATTCCTAAAGGCTAATCAGAATGTCTCCTGCTGTGATTTGTGTCCACGACCTGCTATAATTTCAACATGTGCTGTGACTAGAGTCTGCCTCTATCCCTAAAATATCCCATTAGGAAGTTAAAGAAATCAGTAATAGTCCACATAAGAATTCCCTTAGGACTGAATAAATAAATCCAGCTCTATCTCTACCACTCCTCATATGTGAAGTCCAATCTGAAGGATGAAGGAAACAGAGGCCAGATTCATTCTGAAAGTGAGAGTGGCAGGGCAATAAGCAAACCTGAGGTATAGGAAAGACTTCTGGAAACAAGCAGCTTTTACAAAATCTGATCTCCAATTAGAAATGAATTCACAGCAATTTGGTCACCACCAAAAGCCTTGGGAAGGATTTGGCTTGGTGCATACTGGATGCATGTCTTCTGAACACAAAACCGTTGAATACAACAACAGGAAGGGAAAGAGCTGGTGTCAACTAAATGCAGTAGTGCTGTCATTTCAGGGAAATCATTAACTGCAGCAGACCCACAAGCCAAGCCTGCCATAGTCACAGCTCACCTCCACAGTAAAGAGGGTATGTGTCTCACATGCCTGGGTGCTCCTGCCAGCTCTGACTACCCCACTGTGAGGCTCACACAGTTATCAGCTACCTGTCTGAGAGGCAGCCAAGTGGTCCTAAAGGCTGGTTGTAGTCAGCACCCAGCATGCTTTTCAGGCAGTCTAGACCTCTCCTAACCCAGAAGCTCTTCAAAACCTTGAAAGGAAGAGGCCAAAAAAAAAAAAAAAAAAAAAAAAAAAAAAAAAAAAAAAAAGAAAAAAAAAAAAAAAAATGGACACAAANAGAAAAGGAAAATCTGGAACCAGAAAAGAGGAGAAGAGGCAAGGGTCTATTGAACAGAGGAAAATAAAGGAAAAAGCAGTGGAAGGTGCTATAAGGAAAGCAGGAAAATAATTTCTAAAATTCCAAATATTTACATCCTAGAAAAATTCCCTTCCAAATTCCCTTCCTCCCTTTCAGATAAATTTCAAAACACACAAGCCAAACACCAGAAAAATCCCAATACCCTAACAGTAATCACTACAGCTTTGTTAGAACTTAAACCCGACAGCAACAGCTTTCAAACTTTTCTATGACAAAGGAAAGTGAGATCCTTTGGGGGAAAAAAAAAAAGATAAATAAACAGGCTGCTTTAAAAGCTAGGGTTTTCTGATAACAGTGGCACCTCCAGAATTTTCTGGTATTGCATTTTAAATATTCCCTCGTAACTGACTCAGGTGTACAGTAAGAGGTCTGGGTTGCCCTCAAACATTTCACCTCTGGAATCACAGTCCTAGTACAGTTGCAGTCTTCCAGAAAAAAGTAACAAATATGTTCTATTTGATATATAGTCCATTATGCATTTTATGAACTGAAGTTTAACAATTACCCAGGGCTAGTTAAGTATTATGAGCAGTTCTGGTTGTCCTTTGCAAAGAATATCAACATGTGGTCTAATTAATGGGGTTTGTACTTAGGTTCACCACAAAGTCCTACCACATAGGTGTAAGGGCAAAAGCTGCCTCCGTGTAAATAAAAAAATCAGGCTTGTTGAGCTAAAAAGGAAAGTGTATAAGAACAATTTAGTTGCTTTCCATCAGACTTTACAGATGTAAGAATATAAGCCTCCTTTTGAAGTGGAGTTATTGAGTGGGGAGGTGGTGCATGCTTTCAGTACAGATGGAAACAAGCTTGCCTGAGAATTCAGCTATAGCTAGCCAAGGAAAAAGAGACACAGAGAGTTAATGGAAAAGAAAAATGTTTCTCAAGGGATTCAAAGATTAAAAATTAACACAGAGTTCACAAATATATTAAAGAAATATTCTAATGCACATCTGCTGATATATAACATACTGATCTACATTGATTTTCCCCACTTGTAAGAAAGCCTGAGAAGAAAAGAGTCCAAGTAATAGTTATAGCAAAAAAAATTCTAAAAAGTGTGCAATATATAACTTTATTCTATCAACAAAACTATGCTAAGGGAACATGATTATCCTGTCAAGCTCCAAATAAAGATTTCCAAAGAAATCAGGAAATGCAAACCTAAAAGGTAACTGTGAAGCACCAAGTCTGCTTTTTGATACATTAATTTTAATGCTTTTTTTTAGCTGTCTCCCATCATAACTTTTTCCCAATGCAACATAATAAATGCATTTTTAGATCACCCAGGTTTTGTGTGAAGTTAAGTAGAGGCAATCCAAGATATACTCAACATACAGATAAAACAAAGGACAACATGATCATGATAGGGCTTGCATGCATGTGCACATGGACATCCATGAACACTAAACTCATAGGGCAGATACCTGGTATCTCTTGGGATGTTGAAAAACCTTCTGGCTTTCAGCCACCACCTGTTCTTCTCTATCACCTACTTTCTACTGAAATTACCTACAAGTTATTGCAGGCTATCCACAAACATTCAAAATTACCTACAAATCCACCAGTTATAAATGTGTGCAATTTCACCTCATAGCTATTTCCTCAGTCATGTCTGCTGATTTTAGGTTATCTGAGGATATGAATTATTTCAGAAGAGATCTTAAGTACTGGCTATTTTTGTAAAGGATTATGCACTGCAAAACTACCATAATGTTCTCATCTCTCCAGATCTTTCTCCCTGCCCCTCCTCTTTCCAGGACTAAGGAAAGAAGACATGAAAACAAAAGAAAGATATTTCAAGAAAACCAAGTTATTTTTCTCTATTACTCTGGCTGTTGGAAAGTCCTTGGTTACTGAAAATCCAATCAGAACTAAATTGCTGGCATCCATCAGCTGCAGAAGATATGAAACTTTACTGCAGAGCTACACACAGGTTCAGTGCAGACTATAGATATGCTTTTAACAAATTCTATGACTTCCTTCTTTCCCTCTTAATGTGTAGCTATTTGTCTGGCTGCTGCTCCCATGTAAAGAAATTCCCACAGTGCTTGAAAACAGGCATGTTGGTACATGAGAGAACTGAAATTTACTGAAAATTGCTGAGTGAGAGACTGGGCACACAACTGCCCATCTCGGCTCAAGTTCATACCTTGGCTTGGCAGACACTTGTGATACAGATATGTGGACACAAGAAGAGGTCTTGTACCTAATTCCCAGCTTTCCTCCCACTGTGCCAGCTTTCCAGCTGGCCACAGGGAACACAGCATTCTTCAGTTTAGGAATATGTGATTCCACTAAAATCTGTGTTACATATGTGGTTGGTTCAGAGACTTAATAATCTGTATATCTACCCAAGAATTTATCATTATCTCACTATGCATCAAAGATTCGTAAAATTGTACTTGGCTTTTGCACAGCAAATTCTTAATTTACACATTCAGCTTATTTCTCATCTGTGTGTCCTAAACATTTCCTTCTCATCTCAAAACCTGCAGGCTATGGCTCTGACTGCAACACAGAGCATAGGCAACTTGATCAGTGCATCAAGAGACCTTAGACAGAAAACACTAAGTCTCCATGCTCTTTTCTGAAAGTAAAGAAAACAAAAAACTACAACCGAAACAACCACCAAGCCCAATTTACCTCAACTTTGCATTAGACTCCAAAGCAGCTTGTCCACAGTGACATGCATTATAGCAGTAAGTAACTTGAAATAGCCACACAAAGAAACACAATGTAAATAACTTGCATCTAGCCTATTATTTGTGCAGTAGTTCACCCAGGCTTTGAGGGAAGAACCAACTGAATAGGCAGAAATATCTCTATTACTTCAGTGGATCTGACTTTCAGGTTACTGTAATCTACCAATAGATTAAAACACATAGTCACACCTTTGTTATCATCTCTCCCTGTAGATTAGCCTTCCTCATCCTTCTTCACTTGGCAGTGTGTTTGAGACCGTTTAACAGTAGTAAATATTGTTAAACAAAAGACCATCTTCAAGAAATAAGATAAGCCTCTGACATCCTAACATTATTTTACAAATATCACAAGTATTTTTAAAAATAAAACCATAAACTAGTAATTCTGCTGTATTTACCATGTTTTCCTGATGTTCTATTTTTCTATTGCTACAGAAGTTGTCATAAGAATTTTACAAAACAAGTTCCTTCACTGTCCCACCTCCATCTACTAATCTTGCCTCACTCATTGCAAGCTCTTAAAGAGACATTTGGGATTTTAATAATTGCTTTAGATAAGCCATAAATTCATGTTTTTCCATGTACATCTTTTAAAATTTATTCAACATCTTAAGAAGGCTTATCCACACAAACAGTTGTCTCTCAGCTAATATTTGCATTCCTTCTTCAATAAGTCATCTCTTCTTTGTTCTAAACTAATCAGCATGGCTTAGTATGCCAATTCCCCTGAATGGACATGTCAGTCAGAAACCTGACCACTGTGCTTTTCAGCATAGCTAATACTCACTATTAAGTCTTCTGCTTTGCCTCATCAGCTAATAGGAATTAATAGCAGATTAAAGTCTATGATAACAACTTTTGCTTGAGAATTTGTAAACCTTTTGGAAAACATTAATTCTTAGCACATACCCAGGAAGTAAAACGTTGCCACCCATATCTGAGATGAAATATAAAGATGACCAACAGCAGTGCTATACAACAAAACTGAACAAGACATTAAAAAGAAGCAAAATTAGCTTGAAATTGCAGGTGGTCATCATAAACATGGGCCACCATTAAGAAATTAGAACCTGAACAATTAGAATTCACACATTAAGTCAGACAGTTTTGAAAAAGTGTCCTTTAACAGTGATTTAAACAATAACCAGAACACGGACTTTGTGTCTTGATGAAAGCACATTTTCCCAGAAACGTGACTGGAAATTACTTCCAGGATGTCCTGGTTTCAGCTAGGGTAGAGTTAACTTCATAGTAGCTGTTAGAGGTGCTGTGTTTTTGATTTGGGATGAGAATGGTATTGATAACACACCCATGTTTTGGCTTTTGCTGAATTGTTTTTATCCCAAGTAAAGGACTTTTTCCTTGTCTCCCGCTGTTTCAGTGAGAAGGTTCACAAAAGAAACTGGGAGGGAGCACATCTGGGACAGGTGACCCCAACTGTCCAATGGGATATTCCAAGAGATTTCCATGGAACATTGTGCCTAGTTTATAANTTCCAGCTGGGCTTAAGCCAGACACTGCAGAGGTCAGTAGATACAGCAATTGGAACATCTCATCCCAGTTGATTCTGATTTCTTAGCTAATTAACACAATTCCTGCTTCAAAGGTCTTCTATCCCAGAAGGCAGAAGTAAAGCCTTTGATACTGTCTCCCACAGCATTCTCCTGGAGAAGTTGGTGGCCCTATGGCTTGGACAGGTGCACTCTACGCTGGATTAAAAACTGTTTGNTTCCAGGATGTCCTGGTTTCAGCTAGGGTAGAGTTAACTTCATAGTAGCTGTTAGAGGTGCTGTGTTTTTGATTTGGGATGAGAATGGTATTGATAACACACCCATGTTTTGGCTTTTGCTGAATTGTTTTTATCCCAAGTAAAGGACTTTTTCCTTGTCTCCCGCTGTTTCAGTGAGAAGGTTCACAAAAGAAACTGGGAGGGAGCACATCTGGGACAGGTGACCCCAACTGTCCAATGGGATATTCCAAGAGATTTCCATGGAACATTGTGCCTAGTTTATAAACTGGGGGGTGTTACCTAGTAGGAAACTTGATCTGGGTTAGGGAAAGGAGGCTGGCATCAGTCAGCAAGAGATGAGCAATTGTATTGTCCATCACCTGTTTTTCCCTTTATTACTATAATAATA
>VWZN01005898.1:200-56438 GCA_013396955.1 Regulus satrapa | reverse complement strand
GTAAAGCCTTTGATACTGTCTCCCACAGCATTCTCCTGGAGAAGTTGGTGGCCCTATGGCTTGGACAGGTGCACTCTACGCTGGATTAAAAACTGTTTGGATGCCCAGGCCCAGAGAGTTGTGGTGAATGGAGCCACATCAAATTATTGCCTGGGGTTATTGGGGCATGTCCTGTTTATTGATGGTCTGGACAAGAGGATTGAGTGCCCCCTCAGTTTGCAGATGACATTAAGTTAGGCAGGAGTGTTGATCTGTTGGAGGGTAGGAAGGCCCAACAGAGGATCTGGACAGGCTGTACTGATGGGCTGAGGCCAACTGTAAGAGCTTTAACACAGCCCAGTGACAGGTGTTACACTTGGGTCACAACAACCCTAGGCAGTGCTGCAGGCTGGGGGAAGAGCGGCTGCAAAGTTGCCTGGCAGAAAAGGACCTGGGGGTGCTGGTTGACAGCAGAGGAACATAATCTAGTGTGTGACTAGGTAGCCAAGCAGGCATCCTGGCCAAAAATAGTGTGGCCATCTGTGACCAGGCCAACTGACCAGGTCCAAGGCTCTGACTGTCCCTCTCTACTGGGGTCTGGTGAGGCTGCATCTCAAGTCCTGCGTTCAGTTCTGGGTCACTCACTTAAAGTAAGATATCGATGTGCTGGAGTGAGTCCAGAGAAGGACAACAAAGCTGGTCTATAGGGTAAGCTACTCTAGGAGCAGCTGAAGGAGCTGGGGTTGTTTAGCCTGGAGAAAAGGAGGCTCAGCAGTGGCCTTATTGCTCTCCCCAATTACCTGCAAGGAGATTGTGGCATGTGAAGCATAGCCTTAAGACACAGCAGGGGAAGTTCAGGTTGGACATTAGGAAGAATTTCTTCAAGGAAAGGGTTGTCAAGCACTGGAATGGGCTGCCCAGGTAGGTGGTAGAGACACCATCCCTGAAGGTGTTCAAGAAACAAGTGTACTTGGCACTTAGTGCTATGGTCTAGTGGACAAGGTAATCACTCAGAGGCTGGAGTCAATGATCTTGGAGATATTTTCCAACCTAAACAATCTTGTGCTTCCATTCTATTATTCTATACCTCAGTTACAATTCTACACAAAAGCATGAGGTATATATATAAACACACAAAAATCTTTAACTCATGAATAGCAGAGATTATGGGAAAGTCTGAAAATGTGTTTATGCTTTCAACAGGAATTTAATTTTGTGCTAAAAATTGTCCAAGAGAAGATGCATATCAAAATTACATGTTGCTTGATGCACATGCATCTAAGTACCTTAGAAGAACTTCAGTAAAAGGAAACATGGTACAGTTGTAAGCAGCGCTAACTGATAGAGAAATGGGATGGATCAACAGCTTTTTATCTCCATCTTTGCTAATCCTGGAACATGGGAGACGACAATAGAATTGAACAAAGGTAAATGCAAAAAAGGAAGAAAGCAAAGCTGGATTTTTTTTACTTGCAAGCCTAATTAAACGGAAAAATTTGACACTGTGGGGCAACACAGAAAGCTTACAACTGACAAGCTCAAAATTATTTCCCTGCTGCAATGACTTGCAGTCATCAAGCTTACAACAGGGACATAAGATTTTTCAACAGCTGGCTCTCTATGTGGGTCCAGGGAAGAGGAGGAAAAAACAGCTAGTGAAAACATTAGGCCAAGTCTTGATGTGGATAAGCAGTCCTAGAAAGAAAATGGAACACAGAACACTAAACCCTGGTCTTTTCCTCTTTATGCTCTATCAGGCAGTACTGTAGACATACCAAATTTGACCTAGAGGACTTCATGCCCATGCACTGCAGGATTCTTACAGCTTCCATGGTCTTGAGTGTTAAACTAGCTGTATACTGGATTCACCCTGGTAACATTCCTTTTCCTTTCTTTTTCCTGAGTGAAAGTGGCGTTTTTTTTGGTTTTTTAAAATTAAGATTGTGCCAAGTATAAATAGTGTTTTCACTAAATAATAGTCAAACACACACAAAAAATGGGTAGAACACAATGTTCTCCTTTAAAATTCATTAGCTGGCCTCTAGTGCACCCAAAGAGATTTAAATCAATGTGTACAAAATTTGCAATAACAAATCAAACTGACAAATGCAGGGAAAAAGGGTAGAAAGAATCTATTTTGTAAAGCAACATCAAATTAAATATTTTTTGCAACTTCTGAACTAAAACATACTAGAAAGCTGTGTCATGTAGTCTAAACTATGCCTGGTAATTTATCTGGTGCTCACCCACAATCAGATTCATGCTCTATCATGGCAAGTAATTCCTAGAAGGGAAGAAGTATAAAGTACTTCATTCTTCATTCAGCCCTCTATCACATTCAGCTCTGAAGTACTCCCCAGTTCTAAATCCTTCTTTCCTTCTTCCTTCAAAAATGAAAACATCTGCCCTCAGACCCACTGTGTAATATCAGGAACTGCATTGTTTCTCATTAATCTGACCAGATGCAGGAGAGAGTATCTAAGAATGTAAAAGGCCAAAGCAAGGATGATTACACCAGTGCAGTGTACTGAACAGTTGCTGATCTCTCCATAATTTACTTAACCACAGAAGAGAGCAATATGATGTGCAGATATTACTATGGCTATTATGTGACTGTAACAAGAGACATTCCAAAAGCAAGTGGCTGGGAAATACCAGACCCTTATTGAATCCATTAACAAATAAATGGCTTGTGTAATGGTCTTCTTTGTGTCGCTGAAATAAAATCGCTCCAGTTCCCATCTGTCATGCTTTTTATTTCTTCACTTCAACTCTCTGCTGTATTGCAAGACACTAATTAAACCATTTTATATCTACACTTAGAAGTTCATACAGCATCAGATGCCCAGTAAGGTTAAATTTGACCCAAGTGTTTTCTTTGAAACAACACATATAAAGAAATTAGGGCAACAAGAAAAAGCCTAAAATTGGTGCAACTGACCTGCATGTGAAGACTAGGCTGTGGCGAGTGATACTTAGGGATGGCTCAGCAGCTCCACAATTAGTGCTTCTTAGGTAGAGTCCATGAGAAGGCAAGAAATGGGCAACAATTTAACGGAACCTGAAATGGTAACATTAAACCCCAGTTTTTGTTCTGTCCTAGTCTGCTTTAAATCTGCAGAATTGCACAATTGGACTACCACAACAGGAAAAAAGTCTGATGGATGAACACTTACAGAATTATTTTATTTAATAATTTAAAGGGTGCCAGCTCTTTCTTATTCATCTTTTTCCTGTTTAAATCCATTGCAGCTATGTCTACAGCAGCAGCGGCAAAAGAGGACTAGAGACAACAGTGTGAGGACCTCCACAACTTCCACTCCAGATCATCCCACTCTTCAGGGCACTGAACAGAACACCTGCCCCAGCCACCCTGCCAATACAGGCAGAGAGCCTCTCCCTGCTTCAAGCACCTGGTACTCTGCCAGCCATACATTCGATATAAAGGCCTAGTTCCTCCATGTTCTCACAGACTACCTGGATTCACCACAAGATGCAAAAGGACACCGGCTGTTGACGTAGCAATATGTGCAGAGTAGCTGCTTGACACAACACTCCATGGTGATTGTTCCAAGACAGCACAGCCACCACTTCCTTGGTGACAAGCACCGCATTCCAGAGAAGTGCAGCACTGATCCCTGCTCACCTGCTGCTCTGCATCCCCCACACGCACCATGCAAGAGGCTCTTCCCATTCTCTCCTAGATATGCACTTCTTGGAGATCTATGTGAAATATGCAGGTGGATTTGGGCAGAAAAAACACTGAGAAGAATTTTGGGAGCATTTGTTGCATAAAGTTTCTTCCAATCAATTCTTCTAATTTTTGATGTCAAGACTAATTTTAGGTACTTGTGTTTTCAATTCTATTAAGATGATCAAATAACCTGTCTTTCATATGGATTAATCAGGAAATTATGAAGACTGAAAATTAAATAACATTTAAACAGGTAAACAGCTGTGTGCTGGAAAGCAGAGACATTCCTCCTGGGGTGGAACAATAAAAACATACATACTTGTATACTGAGAGTTATGGGCTGCTGCTCAGGAAATCAATGTTCACAAAGAAAATTGTTTGTACCTCCTCTGCTCAATGTGTGCTTGTTAGAAAATAAATTATGAGCCCTTACTTCTCAAAAAGGATGGAAATCTATGAATGAATGGTAATAGGCACTTCAACCACACTAAGCTGAAAAGTCGATAACAAGATAGAAAAGAAAGCCACCAGGAGCATGGACCTGGATCATTTCTTACTTTAGCCACTGACACATCTGAAATCTGTCATAATGAAGGTACAAGTGACCCTACTTGTCAATTTTATTCTGTTTTGAAAGATACTGCCAATTTGAAGGAAAATAATTAAACATTTATAGTAACGTCAGTGGGGTTTCAGCATAAGCTCCACACCTTTACCAAATCTGAACTGTAAAAGCAAGTATTATTAAACTGTACTCAGAAGAGACCTTTATTACAAATGAATTTTCTTAATATTTAAAGAAAATTCCAACCATCCCTATTTAAAATGAGAGTAGGGAAACTAAAAGGAAGAAAAAAGGTTATTATTTATAACACAGTGACTATAGTTGTGTTGCAGTTGGAGCACCAATTACATCCTGGTTACGCTTTCCAACTCCACTAATTCATAATAAATTAAGTGCTTGCTACATGACAGGGTAATTGCAGTGTAAATACAATAGACTTTATATAACTAGATACTGAAAAAGAGCCTGTGTTACTGAGGTGGCAATAAGAACTAATTTGGACATGTCGTTAGCCTTCAAATTCTTTGAATCTGTGATAATTAGGATATAGAAAAGCGTAACCAAAAATGTAATTACACTGAACTAAGGTCTCAACTGTGCAAGTATTAAGAAACTGCTCATGAGAGTAAGTATGCTTGAACATGAACTGAATATTACCAAATCAGGCTGTAAAACACTACTGGAAACAACATGAAGTGAAAAAAAAAAAAAAAAAGCATTTTTCAGATGTAAGAAGCATGCTGAGGGCTGTTCTGGTATAAGAATCATTGCCTTATATTATGTAGCTAGTGGGGTCAAATTCTGCCAGGAAAGCCCCCCTTCCCTCTGAATGCATCTTAGTTGTAGCCACTGAAATGGCTAGTGCATCCCTTCTCGAGAACATTTCAAAGCAAATATACAATGAGTGCAGATAGGACTTTGTAACATGAAACTGCTAGTGTTCCCTACGTACATCAAATCTTTGTTGATTCCCTTCTAAGAGGTACTACTAAACTTTTCTGATCAGCTTCTGTGAGCTATGACAGCTTCCTAACTCTAGACACTGTAATGTCCTTTTGCACACAATGACAAAATTGCTCCTTGAATGCCTATAGAAAACGAACGATGCAGCGAACTGTCTGTTCAAATGCTAAAACAACTCCCCAGTCAGTGTAGTAATTTCTCGGAATTCAAAGACCTGTGTGTTCATCTTAGACCACTTCATGATGTTAGCCTACACCAGTGGCAATGTATGAGCACATATATAGGCAGGTTATATTGACAGCACTGCTGCTGTTGTGAAAGAAATCCTGCATCAGGGACAATCCAAAATGGGCAGGTATTTCAACAGATGAGAAACCCACACAGGCCACTTTCCTTCCATAGTTTATGGGTCAGCTACATTTTTTCGGAATTTCACTTCAAATGGTTAATCAAGAAATCCACTCTCTTCCAGAAATTGTTTCTTAGCAACATATATATTTTCTGCTAGGTGCACTTTTACATTGGAAAGAGACCATATGTTGGCAGAGAGAACTTTGCATTTGACTGTTTCCTCCTAGCTGAGTGATTATTTCCAGTAATTCTGCTTTCTTGTTTTGGCTTCATTTATTTTCATTATGACTTTATCATTTATTTCTGAATGACTTACCTTTGCAGGTAAGGGGGGAGAAGCATACAGAACATTGGTGGTACTAACAATGCTGCTCCTTGCCATGTATTGGAAGGCAGCTGCAGCTAGGGAAGCTCTGGCTACTTCTCAGCTCAAGATAAGGGGATTCTCTTTCTCACCTAGGTGACACATACTCAGTCACCTAAGCATAACCAAAGCTTCCAGAGAAGTGTTGCTTCCTCTCCCTGCAAATGCTGAGCCTTTCAAGGTACACTACCTACACTTATTAAAGACGTATTTCGCTTGCATTCTTTGCTGTGATTAATTGCAGCAGCCTCATGTTGTGTTTTTCATAAACTTTTTTTTAAACTTCAATTGCTGAACAGTGCACAAACCACTATAAGTTTCTTCTTTATTTGCTGTCTGTTGAAGTGTAATTATATCTACACCCTCCAAATCAGACTGCTACATTTGTCCCACAGCAATGTCCTAGAAGCATGGACAGTTTTAAAACTCACTTATCACTTTCACTTCAGACATGAAGCAAAAAAGAAGATAACAGGTGAGATTTTAAAACCCAGCCTTCCAAAAGAATGAGAGATACAGCTGCTTATATGCACACACTCTCATAAAATACCAGCACATGCTTGGAAATGAAGCAGAATCATTCATTATCAAACACTCCTCAACAGACCACGCTCTGACGTGACAGCGCGTAAGCAAATATTTACAGCAGGAAGTCCTCAGGAATGATCTGTCGCCACCAAATGGCAGCAGCTTATCAAGCAGTAATTCCTGCTGTGGGAAACCCAGTTGAGGTAGCACTTCCACACAAACACAATTCTGAGAAGGTCTCTTGCAATAATCAACTTCAATTTACACAGCTTTTCCCACAATGCTAAGTGCATCTGACCAGTTCCACTATGATCTGTGAGACAGAAACAATGGCATAAAAGCTCCAGAGGCTCAGTCAGCTGAGGTTCTTTGCACCTAATACACAGTGAGTGAATGTTCCAAATTTAGTGAAGACATTTGTCCTGAGGCAAAAGCATTGATTTTCCACTTACTGCCTTTTAATTGTGATGTATCCAATTTATCTAGTTAGGCTATAAACTTTTAGGGAAAAAGGTTCTTCTTCGTTCTTCTGCCTGCTGTTCTCATGCCAGTTTTATTTTACTGCATGAAACACTTGTTCAGGTTAAATCATTCTTATATTAACAAGATAACTCTTCTCTATTGCTAAAATTAATTGCTGTAACCTGTATTTCTTTCTACAATGTCTGATGTAAAGTTGAATCAGTGGTGACAATATCATGAATAAATGAAGAGTGACAAATACAGGAACATTTCCAATGATACGAGAATGTTCTTTTCTACTGAGAAAACTGTTTGCTCATCCATACCATGGTAATGTTTATGCTTTTGTAGTATAAATTCCTGTACACAAGCAACCCTGCTTTCCACTAGTCCAGAAAAAAAAGGAGCCATCCAGGATGTTCCTTTTCTATTTTTCCAGAAATGCAGGTGCTCTTTTTTACTGTTATTACCCCCAGGCCTATCTGCTGTCCCAAATTCTCATTTAAGTTTTTGCCATGTATGAATTGGCCAAAGTGCACAGCCCTTCATTTCCAGATATTCAAGCTTGATGATTCACAGGCGATAAAATGTGACAGGACTTTCCACCAACAAACGAACTGCAGGGCATCCTAATCAGCAGGCAAGGCAACTCTAATAACTGGGTTACAGCGTAAAGAGATAAACTCAAATGGAGCAGAACATTCATAAGACAAGAAATGTGAGATGCTACTCAGCCTAAAGCACTACTGGTGCTATACAAAGACATCCAACTTACGCAAGCAGCTTTTTTTCCCCTTTGGAAGTGGGATTCCTTTCAACTGCCAGTTAAAGACAGTCTCAGCAGTGCAGGAACAAGAATGGCAACCGCTTACAGCCCCAAGCATGACTACATCCCGCTTCTTTTCCCTTTTCAATTGCAGCAAACTGCAGTCAGACAGAAAATGGAGAGGTTTCTCGTTGTTGTTTTAAGTTGTGGTGTTAGGATACTGCTGGTTATCAGCGTCTTCAGACTGGTTGACAGGACACACACCAAGCAGCCAATATGCCAGCTGCTGACCCTGATGCAGAAGCTGCCATGTGCTCGGAGGCTTGGACAGAACCCACTTGGGGAGTTCTGGCATCAGCTGCAGTTGAGTTAGTGCTAGCAGTAAAAACATTGTCCCCAGAAGGTCACCTGTCCCCAAATGCTGCTCAAAGGACACCTGCTCTGGATCTCTTTCCTAAGCTATGCCAAACAGAGAGGTATGCTTATGTCAAAAATACAAAGCCACCTTCCCTCTGTCCCCCTGCTGACAGCCTAAGAACCAGTGAATTTATGACACTGTCATTACATTGGCAAAACTCTCTTTGCTTTCAAAAGACATCAGCCTTGACATCCACAGTAGGATCCCAAATGAGATTATCTCCCTGTCAAGATATTTTTTCTAACTTAGGTCCTGAAATTCCTACTGGCTGCAATAGAAGGTAAATTTCTAAGCAGAAATTTAAAAAAATATTAAAAAACCAGACCACAGGATGGCTTCTTTCAGCAAAAAGGATGTGCAGGAAACTGTACCAGGATCTGAAGAAAGCTTGCTCTGAGCAGCAGAGGCCCTCTCTGCACTGAGGCCACAGCAGTTGGAAGACCACAGCTTTTGTTGGTACTCTAAGAAATGCCATACTCTGGGGCAGTGCTCTGATCCACTGCAGCAATTCAAACAACTGAGAAATTCAATGCATCCCCTTCCTTCAAGAAGGGCCCATGTGTCAAGTCTCACTAGGGTAAGAAGTGTCAGGAACCTCAGATGAGCTACAGGCATGGTGCTAGACTGTCACAGCCCTTAACTGATTGCACAAAATAGTGAAATCATAGTCAAAGGTGAGTGTTTGCAGTTCAAAAGATAACGTCTGCACTTTGCATGGTAATATCCAATCCCTAGCAGCAGCTATTGCAGAGGCCCACCAAAACCAAGAAAAGAGTAGGGCTGGGCAGATCCCTTGTTATCCCCTTCCCCACCTGCGCAGTGGGAGTAATAGCAATTGTCAATGACACAGGATACTATAAAACATTCAAATACTTCAGTAATAAAGTTTGGACATGTACTGCGGAGAGACAGATGGAGAAAGCCATCTGATGGCGTCAGCTGGAACTGGAATTTGGAGCATCACACTTAGCTGAAAGCTTTCATACAAGCAAGAGTTGGCCCAGTATTTTTCTCCAAACTCTGAAGGAATTTTCAAATCCATAACACTTTTTCCTCCTCTTTGCACTTATACAGAAGGGTCCATCCAAGTTCATACTGCATAACCTTTGCTGCCATCCCATTGCTTTTGTTGTCTTCACTTACTGTTTGCCTTACAATGCACCAAATAAGTCATGCAGCAAAACAAGAAAGAAGGAAACAACGGACAAGAAGATGCTGCACCTACAACACTGCTGGCCTCTCTGGTCTGCAAAAATCCCACACAGGCTATTTTGAAACCCAAAAAAGGCACAAAAAATTAGAAGATTACAGAAAAAAAAAGCTATTTCCAAAGACACTGGTTGTGTCTGCCTCAAACAGATAACCATTATCATATGGTTATCATTAATCATATTTTGGTTTTTAGTTGTGTACAGTATAGTCCACCAAAGGTCGTAAATACACAGTCCTCGTCTGATTTCTATGAAGACTATGAGTACTGCATGAAGATTTTCTTTTAAACACAAGTCCTGCATTGGCTGAAAGTGAATGGCTGTTTTATTTCTCCATAAATATGTATGCAATGGTCTCAGCTAAAGAACTTTGAGAGATTACCTACTCATATATTGCAAAGGCACAGGTCCTCAGACATTCTTCTATTAATTTCATACATACTGCTGATACTTAATACTGAAAGAGTAACCCTTTCATACTAGACCTGAAAAATTTGTGCAGTTGGCTCCAACTCAGGTCTAAGACATGGATGGGAATAATGCAAAAACAAATTCTAATCTTTCAGCCTACTGGTACTTATTGCCTTGGTTGGCTAGCTTACCTTTCAGGGACTAAATCAATGACAGACATTATCCCATCAAATTACAACAAATGGGAAATCAGCAACAAGTCCTGGGGCAATAAGATGTGACTCACTGTAGGCTAAAAAGAACTTTTCAAAATCCCTCACAATGAAGATATCCAAGGTCACATCCTAATGTTCTTCTGAAGACAGCTGAAGGAAACACTCTAGGCTCTAAAACTGATGAATGGCTTCACCATGAGCACATCAGAAAGGCACAAGACATAAACTACTTTTAGCCCTAAGGGATGTGTCAGCAGTCCCCACCCTGCATCTAGTTTGCAGCTATATTGTACATCAAAAGAAGGCAAAGAGAAACCACCAAAAGTCTTTTCATGGTTCAAAGATGAAAAAATTAATAATTTCTGGCTGTGGTGGAATAAGATATAGCCAACACACAGCATAGGAGACTTTTCAGCCTTTCTAGAAATATTAACTTTGGACTGGGAAAAAAAATAAATCAAAAACACACACTACAAAAAGCAACAACAACAAAAACAAACAATATTTTTAAAAGGCAAAAAAAATTAAGCTTCAGTGATGTCCTTTGAAACCTACACATACCCACAGGAAAGACAGTTCTTTCCTGTTCTTTTCTAAACCCATCTTCTAGACTAAACAATATCTGAACCAGTCTTTTTCTTGTGCTGGTTGGAATACAGCCCCTCAGCTCATGCAGGACTCTGCCAAGCTTGGCAGGCCGTGAAACACTGTCAGCAAGGCCAGACAAGCTCTGGAGGTCATCAAGTTGCTTTGCAGGCTTCTAAAATATGTTTCACTCTCAAGGTGATAAAATTTCCCAATACCAGACAAGACATATAGCTTTTTAGAGCTATCTAAGCCACAGAGCTTTGCTAGACTCTAGCAAATCAAAGTTGCTCTCAGTGAAGCCTCAATCTGTCAAAAATGATGTTCAGTCCTTTGACAGATCAGGTCCCAAGTGCCCACTTCTTACCACTGATGGGGGCATGTCACAGTGTGCTTGTTCCTGGAACTCAGAGGCCCTGCTGTGAAAATACTAATTTTGAAAAAAAAAAAAAAAACCCAAAACAAAACCAAAAAACTTCAGAAGAGGAAAATCTTTTCTCTTTCTGGAAACTTACTGTATTTACTGTCCAAGGATCCCAAATCCTCTGTGGGTATCACCCAAACCTCACAGCACCCAGCAGAGAGAAGACAACTTTATAGAACAGGATACAGCCAGGACATGGAACTTGCCCCAGATCAGAGATCTTATCAATGACAGATTCAGAGCTGAATCTACATTCTCTTGGCATACAAACCCACATATTCATGGAAAGACTACCATTTCTCTGTACCACAGTACAATAAAGAACAAATATTATGTTGTTTTGATATAAAGATATATAAAGCAGGCAGGGAAAGGAAAACAATAGTACAGTGACAACGGAACATAAATGGAAAAACTAAAATGTCAGCATAACTTACAGGAGCTGCATTGTTTTTCACTGTCACACTTGGAGTCGTGGCTCGTAGTGCCCCACTCACACCATGGTAGTATTTGAAGCAGATCTTCGTCTCAGCTGAAGAAAAAAAACCAACAAAACAACCCAAAAGGGATATTTAGGATTAGAAAAACTGCCAGGGGTAATCTTCATGATCAGCTGAAGTTCACAGGCACAAGGCTGGCAAGCAGTTAAATTACAAATGGTTCATTCTGGCTGGATGGCACAACAGGATACCTCCTGCCTCTGATCTTTGACAGGATGAGATTTGGAGTTTGGATTTAAAACAGTTAAAATTCAAGCCTCTTCTGAGCAGAAGTTACAACAGACAGACCTTAGAGCACTTGTTCAGCATCCTTTAGAAAGAAAAAAAGTAGGGAAATATAAACCTTCCCTATTCAGACATACCAAGCACTAATGTGCAGAGAAATTGAGGAAGTTCCTTAGGACAAAAATGTATAGCTGCTCATTGACAGGTTTCACTGTGCCAATTTGTTCTGGACTTGGTTAGGGCAAGGACGTACAACTCCACAGATTTACTGCTCTGCCAGTTACTGCATTAAAGCATTTTCAGGAAGAGTAGAGTATCACCAGATCCTGCCTTAGTGTACTTCCACTGACTTTTAAAGATTTAAATTAGGTGAGGAACACAGCAAAGGTCATGATTTTTGACACTCACAGCGCTGTTCTTTGCCATATGCATTGACATTCTAACAAAAAATATTGAGGGAAACTCATCTCAATAACTGTATGGAGGTAAAGAAGTGAAAACAGCTTCTTGTTAATCAGTCCCTCACAACTCACTTTCTTGTCTGCTACAAGAAGGAAAGACAGATCCAGCCAGGTTCTGTGTTGGTCTGTGACTACAAACATGCAAAGTGCTGCTATTTGCCTACCTGCCTGGAACTGGTGACTTGCTGGAGCTCATCCTGGCCTGCCTGCTGGCATACAAGAATTTTCTTCCACACTAAACTAGATGTGAACTGGCCTGGTATGTGCCTACCTACAGTTGGGACCCAGCAATTCTGCAGTGTTACATATGTAACAGGTATGTTTATGGGATATGAAAAATGCCTGTTTAAATAAAAGCAGCTTACACGTCTTCTAGTTTTAACTGGATAATGACATGAAAAAGTTCATGTTCCAAGATTTTCCTTAAGACCTTACTTTGCAGTTGCTTGGGGAAAACATCAGCCTTCGCTGGCAGAGCCACAAAAATACTCACTGTAACTACAGCATCTATGTATGAAAACAATACAAAAGTGCTATTTATGTGTTTTAACATACAAATTGCATTGCAGTTTTAATACCAGTAACAAAATTACTCAAATCACTGCAGCTGTGACAAAATATGTTAAGCACCGAAACTGTGATCACAGACTATGGTGCTGTGATCTGCTGTTTCTAGATCCCAGAAACAACCATGCAGGACTCCAGGTGGAAGCAAAACCTGGGACATGAAAATGGTGGAGACCCTCAAAATCACAGGTGTGAATTACTTATCCTGATATCCACACAGGAACATAGGTGGAAAGGGAAATCATTATATTTTTTGAAAGACAAAATAATTTTAGAAGTGTAAAGCCTTCCCAACTTTCACATGTCACTTGGGAAATGAAAAGCAAAGAGGTGATATTCCCAAGTAGTTCAAGCACTACTCGCTTTCAGGTGGCTTCCCAGTCCTCCAATGTGTAGGCCGCAGCAGGAATGAACAGTCCATTGATGAGAAGCACAGTGCCAGCACACTTAATCTGGCACCATATTTTCCATCCCCACAGCCTGCTCTTCACCAGACGACCAGGTGTACATTTCTGCTCATACAGAGAAAATACAGCCTCTCCCACTATATCCACAATGTGTACATGTGTCCTATTTACTTCACAGAATACAGAGTCCTTTAGCACCTCCAGGAGGGCCTGTGGGGCCCATCCTGGGGTTGAATTCATAACTATAACCCCCAAATGAAATTCTGCAACTTCAAGAGATTTACTTGAGGTGTCAGTGCAGCTGAGCAAGCAACCCTGTTGTTGCACCTGGGAGCAGCAGTTGTTTACTTTTGGCAGCAAAAAAGCTGGATGAGCCTGTAGGACAGAAAAACTGCAAGTCCAGATTGTATTTTTACATTGTAATTTTCTCTACAGGACTTTTAACAGCTCAGCAGCTAACTCATTTACTCACAGAGAGGACAGCAAAAGCTGAGGATATCACAATAGCTAAAGCATGCAGTTCTCACCAATTATTCAAATCTTAATTTTCTTCTCCCCTGGAGCTTTTTAGCTACAATTCACATGGAACATTGAGAGCTAGAATAAAGAGAAGCATTTTTTAAAACCCCAAAAACTTTTGTAGTTAATAAAATATAACTTCATGTATTAGCTTGTATGACAATGTTCAGACCCCACAGCAGGAAATCTTGTCGTAGGTTGACAAGTAGGAAATCAGTTACTATGTGCATTGGTAAAATTTTAAAAGAATCCATTTAATTAAACTAAAAGTATTAGAGAGAACAAAAGGAGAGAATATATCCATATGTTGTTAATCTGGATATTAGTAGCACTTTCAAGGACAAAGGATAACTAAGATGACTGAATATGTATTTGGAAAGAACCATGTGGTTATTGCAGGTTCCTCTCAGTTTCACATCACCATTTAATTTGCAACCAAACTTCCCACATAAAGGTGCAAACCGCAAGAAAGCAACTCAAGAGAGATATAAGCATCGCACCAAATCCAAAACAGTAGCACAGCTGGAACCATTCATCAAGCAGTAATAGAAGTGGTGATTAATGAATGTCAAAGGTTGCATTCAGAGAACAGATCTGGGAGAGAATGTCTTACAGAGGCCTTCATAGGTTGAGAAATTGCTCCAGAAGCATCAGGGGAACATTTTATTTTTTCTAGATTCCTCCTTCCTCCTTTTGCTCATATTGCTTTCAAATTGAAAATATTATGTAAATGTCTATTTTCAATGGAGAGATGAAACTTCAGAAAGTATAAAGCTTGTAAAATTATATACAATTTATTTATGTGTAAAAAATGCCATTAGAATCCTAGCTGGCCATTTTTTGACCATGAATCATTCTTTCCAAATAACATTGTTGGTGCCACGTTTTTCACTGCAACAGAGTCCTAACATTTTAATCTATCTGAAGGTTGCTCTTGCATTCCTTCCATCACCTCTGAGACATTTCCAAAACAGATGCAGAAACCTGTGTTCTTGGTACCATTGCCTCTGCAGATGAACAGAAAGCACTGGAAGTATTGGTATGGCAGTGATATAAATTAACTCGAATATTATCCAGCTGGCATTTGTAAATAATATGTAATTACGAAGACTGTTAGGATTGTAGTCTTGTAGATTAGCTAAATTAAATTAAGTTAGTTAAATAAAATTTAACTCTGTCCTGCCCTAGCAGAGTGCAGAGATCAGGAGCACATGTTGTCCAGTTAATCCACAGTTATAAATAAATATGCATCATTGTTATTTTCATCTCTAATTATTTATAGATCACTGGAAACAGAGAGGAAATTATGATGTTAAAGTCAGGTAGTAATGAGGTTAAATTCTTCTTTCAATTAGTAAAAATGTCAGTGAAACTGGTAGATCTTCCAAGAGACAAGATGTTTAAAGATGCCTGAAAATAGTCACATCCATGGCAACTACCAAACTACTCAGCAATTCACATGGGGAATAACAAAACAGCATTGTACTCCCTTTACAGGCTTGGTATGTCCATTTGTGCCACTTTTGGCTGGAATAATTTGCTTCACATGGGCTGGTATGGGGCTATGTTTTGGATTTGTGCTGAACAAAATATTTGATAATATAAAGATGTTTTTGTTGTTGCTGAGCATGGCTCACACACAGGCAAGGACTTCTCTGCTTTTTGTACTGCCATACTGAGGATTAGCCTGGGTGTGCATAGAAAAGAGGGAAGAGTCACATCTGAGACAGGTGACCCAAACAGACCAAAGGGGTATTCCAGATGACATGACATCACACTCAGTATACAAAGTGGGGGGAAGAAGAAGGAATGGGGGATGTTTGGATTGATGGGTTCCCCAAGAAGCCCTTACATGTGATGGGGCCCTGCTCTTCTTGAGATAGCTGAACACCTTCCTGCCCATGGGAAGTGGTGATAGAATTCCTTGTTTTGCTTTATTTGTGTGCATAGCTTTTGCTTTCCCTACTAAACTGACATTACCTCAGCCCATGAGTTTTCTGGCTTTTATGCTTCCAATTCTCTTCCTGATCCCACTGGTGGGGGAGTGAACAAGTGGCTGTGTGGGACTTGGCTTCTGGCTGAACCATGACACCATTATACACTGTGTTACAGCTCTCCCCTGCTTTGGTATAAATGAGAAAATCCCCAAGTGTATGTTCAGATTCACCACTGTAACTATTACAGATGCACAAAAGATACAGCTGCCCCAAAGGAAGGCCCTGAAGGCACAGCAAGGCAAGATAATCAGAACCAGGAAAGAGGAGGGGTGATGCTGTTTTCCTCCTTGCAGCAAGCACCTGTGTGGGCCACACAGGTTATGAGGACAGGAGGGGAACTGAGATGTACTTCATCCCTGGACCACTCCCTATTCAGAGGAAAGCAATGAGAAGTTTGACTTTTGCCAGAGAAACTCTGCCATCGGATTTCATCCCTCTCACAAGAAAAAAAGAAGTTAATTTCACAAAAATTATTTCATTATCAAAGCCCTGAGCTATCTCTGTTACCAAATCAATGTTTCAAATTACCTGCAACAATTAATTTACAATTAATTAAATTAAAATTGTTACATTAAACTATTTATTTAACTATTAATTTACCAGCTGAACATTACTCAAGCAATAGTTTGTACTGCCTCTGCAACCACCCACCCCTGAAAACGCTTGATTCCTCATTAAACTGAAGTAAGAGGAAAAAATATAGCAGGGTCTGCCGATGACTTGCAGCTGGAGGTACTGAAAGTCTCCAAGAGGTCTCCTAGGTCCCATCATCCAGCGCCTTTTCTGTCAGTGTTATTTGTCCTGTTGGTTTTGTACCCCTTTCCCTTTAAAATACTTCCATTCCTACTCATCTTCCTCATTCTTTCAGAGTTGTCAAAACTGCCCTAAATGTCTCCTCAAAAGTTCACTTGATCTTACAAGTAATTTTCTGTTTCTTGCTTACTAAGGTCAACCTGATCTCAGAGGCTTGGTTTTCACTTAAAGTTGGATTTATTNAAAAAAAAAAAAAAGCTCTGCTAAGATTATGCAGTTTCTCTTGTTGAGCTAAAAAACCGCCAGAACACCCTAATGAGTATTTCAAGATGCACCTGGGTCACTTCAACAAGCTTCTTGTGATTTACTCCCATAACACTTTTTGTTTCAGTTAAATAGCTGAGGTCACTAGGCATTAGGTAGGCGTTCCTCGTGGCTGTAAAAACCTCTCAGGAAAGAAATGCCAGTCTTAAAAACGGAGTCATTTTTGATCAATTAAATCTATTACTAAAAGAGCTGTTCTTGCTCTTTTGGGCAAACGTTGTGCATAAAAAATGAAAGGTGTCAAAACCAGTAATAGAAAGGTAGCTGTCTCTGGTAAGTGGTTGGGAACCAAGTGAACCAAATCAGAGTGTAAAACAATTAAGTTATGAGTCATAAAGTTTTCCCTAGAGAGGAGCCAGAAGTGGAATAAAAAAATATATGATACTGTGCTACAATCAAATAGCTGTGGCACCATCCTGAATTAAAGTAGCCATGGTGATCTATAGAAGTGGAGACAGCTTGTGTTAAAGTGAAGGCTATGAGTCAGTGGAGGGGAAGAACTGTTTGAATAAAAGGGGGAAAGTGGGAGGGGCATATGAAAAAACAGGACAAGGGATTACAGTGGGAAGCCAAAACAGAGAGAGATTAAAGGCAGTTTATATGTAGAACTAAGTGACTAAGCAATGTCCTTGAGGGGAGGAGAGGATTGAGATTATAACAAAATCACTGCACATGAATGGGACAGGGGAGAAAGCAGAGAGACAACTGTGTAAACAAGACTAAAAGAGACTAAAAGAAAATAAAGCAGGGAAAAGGAAATAAAGTAAGGAAAGGCAGACAGGAAAAAAATAAGAAAGTCAAAATTGAAGAAGAAAGAGTCACTGAGACCTTCAGGCAGCACGGAGCAGCACAATGTATATACTGTATCAGCAGCTACCTGTGTAACCTGGTGTGCACATCATGTCCGCCTCTCATGCCTGACCACCTTTCTCTATCTGCTGCTGCCTCCAGTGCCCATCTCCTCTTTATGAATATCACTGGAAGTGTAGAGAGCAGGTAAACTGTGCAACACAAAGAGGTGATACCCAGTGTTCCTGCATCAGCATGAACCTTTCCCTGAGCATTAATAGTTTCTAGATAAAATTTAGGTATACAATATTGTACCTACCCTGTCTGCAAAGAATTAATACTTATAATGAAGATAAAAGGTAAAGTTATTACTGGCAGATCCAGCTTGTACTTACAATGTTGATACATGGTACTATTGTTTATTTCCATCATGTAGGCCTGCTGCTGCTCCACACTGCTGCAAACAATGACTCATTTCTGGTGTGCAATCAGAAAAACTGCCTGTTCTGGGCATTGGCTGTCTCCAACACACAATGGTGACACGACAGCCATCAAGCTGGTTTGCTACTCAACTGCCTATGGACCATGTATTCCTTAAGCTGTAGACTACATCTGCTTAGAGTATTTAATTAGTATTACAACCACCTACTGCTTTCCAAAAGTGTCTCAGTTTTTAGACAGCTAATAGTTTAGTAACCAAGCAAGGTCTATGTTGCTGCCAGCCTGGGCCAAACACTTGGCCCTGAGATTGTTTTGAGAACACCAGGAGGATTTTACATAACATCCACTGAGGGTTTATCCCTCATGAGCCAATAAGCAATAAGTATTTCTTTGTTAGCCAATCCATGCATAGTACATTGGTTTGTTTTATCAATATGCTCTGAATGTTTAGACAGATGGACATTGCTGTCTGGCTTGCTTGCCTGCTTGCATGCTGCTTCTCTGCTCTTGCATATAGATCTTAATAAATCATCATCTTTAGCCTTATGATTCATGGAGACCATGTAACTCTACTGCCCTGATCAGGGGCGATTCTGTTACAAGGTCTAAACAGATGTGTTTCTTTAATCCCTGTTGAAGAATTTCTTGCAATTTTCTGATGACTTTTTCCTTGCTCTGCTCTAAAATGTGAACAAACACTTAAAAGGCTTCTTTGGAGAAACTGCAAGACTTGAGATTTTATAGTCCCACCTTTTAGATAACTATAGTGTTTCCCAGCAAGATAGAAAGAAGTACCTGGAGGCAGAATTAAGGCTGATAAGTACATATCAGCAATTTGAGATACAAATATTTGCAAGGAAAGTTTATTAAGTTACAAGCCGTGGAACACTCAGAAAAATTTCTAATCAAGTTTAAATTAAAGCAAAAAATTCACACTTGTCAAGATACAGAAATGCACACTTTGAACATTCAAATAACCTTAATTCTGCACCAACAATATATTTCAATATTTGTAGTTGTAACTGATATTTGAAGAACAGATAACATGATCTTAGTATTTTCTTTTTTTATTCAGAAATTGTTGCACAGACTATTCCTTCCCTAGGGTTGCACACTGAAGACTGGAGTTATCTCCTTTATAAGAGGAGAGCTGATTATTATAATTTATTTTATCATTGATTCTTTGTTCCATTGATCTGTGGATACTCTCCCCTATTGACTTTCACTTTTATTTTCTTTGCATAATAATTTGATTCAGCAGCTACCTGCCATGACAAGAGCAGTAGGAAAAATCACTACACTAATAACAAATGTGAAGTCACAAATCCTCATAACTAGTGGTCCAATCTCCTCTGTCTTAACTTCACTTGTTTGAGCCCTCAGTGTTGCAAGCTCGATACTATACTGATTTGGAGTCTAGCTTTGTACAATCCACCTCCATTACTATGCTGTTCATATGAAGCGACATGTATCTGCTTACCCATGATTGCACTGGGAAGATTTTCAGGTGTGGACTCCTGAGCCCAAGACAAAATCACACCATGTTTGCTTCATTAAAATAAAGGCATCTAGGATTTTTTACTGCAGGACAGACACAACAAAGTGACTCTGTAAACTACTGTTAAGGGAAAACATATAGATCTAATTTCAAAAAGCTGCTGCTTATGTGCTGCCCTCATAAAAGCTCTCCTATTGTCAAGACTCGTTACTAAAGAATGCTAGCAGCTGGAATGGATGTGCGCTTATACATTTCAGCACTTGAATGTATTTCTCCATACAGACAGTACATCCAGCATTGCTGATTATGAAAATTGTTTGACTTTTTTTATTATAAACCTTGTTTTCAGATGCTTCTACATTTTCAAATGTACATACATTTGGAATAAAATTCTGTGTGCTGCATCTCCACCTTGTATCTACAGAAAGGCAGAGCAAGAAAATTGTATCAAGAAATTTGTAGCTGAGGATAAGGGAAAACCATGGTGGTTATTTTTACCCATGAAAAATTTCTGAAGACCTTTTTGCTATCCCCCAAGTTAATATGTGCTTAGTATAGTGACTTTGGCTCTCTATCTCCTTGTGTTCCTGTAACAGTATATTAAAATTCATCTAACTTATAAGCCTCTCTAAAAAATTCAGTTTGATATCATCATTTGAGATATCTTTAATTTTACCATCTAAATGCCCAGGAAATCCTAGCTGCACTGAGCATGTTCCAAACTGGCAATAAGACAGGCTTTTTCTGCAATACAGAGCTAAGTTTCCCCTGGCTGTGCCCCCTCTGAAAGCACGAGGGATGCATCTCTGGGTATCTCCCAGTATCAAAGTAGCATGAAAGAGGAGAATATGAACACACTCTCAATTTGCCCCCCGTGAAGGAAGAAACAGAAGGCCGCTGGGGGTATTACGAGGATAGGGTGGGAAACAGGAGCAAGGACAAAACCACGTAAAATGGGGAAGGAAAAACGATTGTGATTTGTGGTGCACATAGACCCGAGTAGAGAAGGTTCTGAGGGGAGCAGGTAGCAGAGCACTGTTTCAGCTTGCTAGAACAAATGAGCACTGCCAGCTGCCTTCACAGCAGGAG
Organism: Regulus satrapa; assembly: GCA_013396955.1. Classification (NCBI taxonomy): domain Eukaryota; kingdom Metazoa; phylum Chordata; class Aves; order Passeriformes; family Regulidae; genus Regulus; species Regulus satrapa. The sequence continues at coordinate 35,932 of VWZN01005898.1, read as the reverse complement.
CACAATGAATGTGCGGGGCTCTTGTATTCAAGCTCCCAATTAAGCGACTACAGAGGGATGGTGATGGGATCTAAGGTCAGTCTGCTGGCTAAAATTGTCTCCAGGCAGGCAGGAGTTGGAATACATCAAAATCTACAGCTGTCTAGCATCCTTCATGATAGTCCAATCCATCATGGACAAGGTTCTGTACCATCAAGTGCCCAGTAAATCTGGCATTTAGACTGACAACTGGAGTTGAGGCAGGTGAAATGAGGCAGAGAAGACCAAGTCAAAGCTTCCACAGACAGCCATCAAAAGAAAGGTCAGTGGAAGGATGCCAGTGCCCACAGTAGTTAAAGATGGTAAATGTCTATAATAAAAATTGTCTTTGCCCTTTTGTAGCTGGGAAGGGAACCTGCAGTTTGTGTTGGCACAAATTCTGCAACTATTACCCCAGTTCTTAAATGCTATTGTGTAATGAGAGTAGTGAACTTGAAATTTTGTTTGCTCAGAGAGTTCACTATCTTGAAAATAAAAATAATTTCCTCCTAAAATTATCTTCAGATGGGGACTGGGAGAGGGGACTGGGGGCAGAAAAAGACAAGGACGCAGTCTTAGCATTGCTGACACTGAGTCATCTCTTATCCCATTTAAACCAACAGAACTATTTATTTCATATTCGTAAAGACAGCAGGATTCAGCCCAGAATAGACAAGAATTTGATCTACGTATTTACAGTTAACCCAACAGTGATATCTATCTATCTGCTCTGCCTTTATAGACTGTTGTAAAGAAAAGACTGATAGGCATCAGTTTGGGTGAATGAGAGTTGGTAATGGGAGGGTTGTAACAACTAACAGGTCCTTCATCTGGAGAAGGAAAGGCTGTTTCAGAGATACATTTTAGTCACTGCAAACAGCAAATTACAAGGGCTGAACTGAGACATTAATGAAATTCTGGAGCCTACAGGCATCTAATGTTTTTATGTAAATCAGTTGAAGGACAACTTTTTCATCATAAGCATTAGCAAGCAAGCAATTTATTCGAGAAAAACTTGCGATCATCAAAGTACTTTAACTGTGTGCATGACGAGTCCATAATAGCTGAATAACATGCCTAAAGTTTCCTCCCTGGTCCTTAGCACTCATGCACGTTGCATGAAAATCCACATTGCAGGCAAAACCTAACACATGCTTTGTCTTATTTGAGGAAGATGATCTAAAATTACTTCTGAAATGTAACAATTACAGCAGACAAAGTTTTCAACAACACTTTAGTTTTCAAATGGCTCATCATCTTGGTTATGATGGACTCAACAGCTCTTTATCAAAATCGAATAGTAGACAAAAAAATCTCTATGCCTTCAGTACACTGGAAATAAGCCCTTTCTGCCTCCCATGCAAATGGCAGAAAGCCATCTACTTCACTGTAGTAGTAGCCCCTTAGCTACATTAGAGTCACTGATATATTCAGGAAAATAATCTGAACTGGAAATATGGTGTCTGTGTTTTAATTTACATCAATATATATTAAATCACAAAATAAACAGACAGAAAATGAATATACACTGACACCCTGAGCTTCATTCTCAGTGTCATCAGAGTGAAGGAGACTCAGATGACAGAAGATTACTTTGTACAGTAATGTGCAGCTCCACAAAATAGGAGGGACGGGCAGAGCTGGGGACCTCTCCCCTCTCTTCACTCAGATGTACAGCCACTGGGGTGTTTTAGATAAAGCAAGTTCTTATCAATGGCCCCTACTGCAATATATCCTTTAGGCTTTCAGATATTATGTCTGCCTTAAATTAACTGCCTCAAAGAGCAGAAACCTGTGAATCATCAGCTGTTTACTTTTATCAGGGCAATTGTAGTTTAAAGTTTTAATTAAATACATATGTCTGGATTATGCCTTCAAGCACAGCCGTGAAGAGATAATGCATGAAATTCAAAAGTGCCTCAAACACAGCCCTCTCCATCACAACATGTTTTCATTCTGCTTGATCTCAAAACATGGGTGTACCTTTGGATTTATGGAAGCAGAAAATTACATCAGCTTTATGATCTACAATTAGTATTTAGGAAGGCACAAACCATAACTTTACCCAGTGTTTGCTTTGTGACGGCAGAGGACAACATGAAAAGGGATACCTCGCAACTCTGAACCTGGCCAATTAGGGAGAAAATCAGGAATGATTCATGTTTTCATTTACATCAGTAGCACCTGCTATGGCACTTGTTGAGCTGGTCTTTAACTGCAGTCTGAGAAGCATAACTGAATTTCACCTTAGAAACAGAACAGGTCCTTGAGTCAGTCTTTCTGTTTCCCCCCCCCCCCAAGAAAGTTATCTTTGAACACCAATGTCAAAGCAAACCATCCTGGTGTTCACCATTCCCCTAGTTCCTCTTAGAGATTATCTCCTTTCTTATTACTCTGCAAACTCTGCCAGTCAGAAGCTCTATCTATTCACATTTCTCATATCTGCTCAGTCACTATAAGAATTCCTTAGAACAACAGTTTGTTTTTAGCATCCAGACCATATAATATTAAAACTCAGCATTCTCGTGATTGGGAGCTATTACAGTCAGTCAAGCATATGCCAAGCAGTACACAAGAGAGTCTCACAATCTTAAGCAACAAGATGTGAATACTATCCAGAAAAAATCCTTTGCACTTGATGTAAAAGAGAATCCAAGACCTTAGCACCATTACCTGCAATACCATAAAAAGGGCTGCTTTTCTATTTTAATACCCTTATAATAATTTAATATGCACACATTCCTTGTCCCTACTCATATCTAAATACATTTTTGGCCTAATATTTCTATGAAAATGAAGCAAAATATGGTCAATTTAAGAATATGGTGGAATGAACATGCAAAATGCTTGCAGAAGCAGCATTCCAGTACTCAAATGGTTTCAGTTAGCCACTACACTAAGCACATTAGTCCTTGCTGCTGCTACTTCTAATCATCAAATTAAAGAACTAATTTTGAGTGACTAAGGGAGTTACGCATCACACAACAGAGATTGTTCATTGCTGTCAATGTACAAACACTAATACAAGTGAAAGAAGTCATCAAAATGCTCCTTTTGATTGAAATAAGACCTCACAGAGAAGATAAGAATATTTAATTCCAACAGTAAATACTTATTTTATTAAATACAGGGTGAGATTAACAGCCCTGCACTGTAATTATCCAGGGACCAAAATTTCCCAAAGTTCAGTTGTTCTGAAAAACTGTGCTTTGAGGTTTTTTTTTCTTAATACACAAAGACTTACCTGCATAGGCTTTGTAAGCATTAATTAAACAGAAGAAAATAGACTTCTGGGTCTTTACAACACAGAGTCTTTCTCTTGTTTATACAGCTGAACCATTTCTAATTAATTGAGTTCACCCATTCAGAACCATGAGCCTTGAATAAAAGCTTTGTGTCAGCTATGCTGCTGAGGTATGGGTATTTTCCCCTCTGTTGTCCTTTTAGTTTTAAAAATGCTTTGCTTTACAAAAACAGGGCCTATCTTCCTTCCATTTGCTGAGAAACCACCACTGGTAGAGAACCACCACATGGTCACATCCTTCGACTCTTGCAGAGCCTTGTGAGCCATGACAATGGTTGGTGAAAAAAAGTCAGTGGGATGCTTTTGCAAGCACTGTGCTGCATCTGGGTATAGTGGACAAAACCCTGGCCTTATTTCTTTAAAACAGTGCCATCAGAGCTCCTCTCCTGTGTACCACTGCTTGAGATGGCCAATGTGTGGCTGCTCATTCAGAAAACTCCTTTTCACAAGGGCTTTTCGATTAGGTGCCACTGTTATGGCTTATGCCTGTTGTTAATTTCCTTGGGAATTTTTAAAACTAAGCAAAATTATCAAAAAGGAAAAGATCAAAAGGCTGCTAGGAAAGAGGTATTATATCTATTATTATTTCTCAATTTAGAATTCTCTCTGCAATCTCCTATTTTGGCATTAATTTTTTTTTTTGTTGTTGTTGTTTTCTAATATACCAGCTTCTGTTCACCATTTATTTACAGTCTAATACTTAGGGAAGAAAATTGCTGTAGCCACAAAATTAAACATGGTGTTTTAAAGTTCAGCAATTCCAAAAGTACCTCACTTGATACTGGTAAAAAGAAAGGGCTACAAATGGGTTACAGTAGGTTGAAGGGCAAGATAAAATACCCTGGCTGTAAAAAGACCAGCGAATCTAATGCAGAGCACATTGAATTTCTGCATTTGTTTTCAAGTGCAATAAAAATAGGGAAATGTAGAGGAAAAATTACTGTGAAATAGATGCTGCATTTATCCAGGTTAAAAAATTACTATCTTCTAATATATGTTGGAGTAAAAAGGAATAGACATTTCAACAAATAAGTGGACAAAAACTCCTAAACAGAATAGACAAGATACTGCAGTCTACTAAAATTTCTTCTCTGGCAAAATATATAAAGAAGTACACATTGCAAAAAATGGTCTCCATTGTTAGTTCTTACTGATCACAAGGCCATACACAGATGCCTGCCTGTCCACCCCCTGAAGGTGTATGCCTGGTGGCTGGTGAAGGTTCAGGGTCCCAGAAGTGTGAGCTGCAGATGTTCACTCCGTTGGCAGGGCTGAAAACACCTGCAAGTCTTCAGAGCTGCCATCCCAAAGTCAGCACCTCCTGACTCACACCAGCCCATCCAAGCTCAAATTGCTACAGTCACACAGGGAACAGATGGAAAACATTCTTAATTTTTTTTATAGTAAAGGCTAAGGTCTCCAACCACAACATGCTTAACTTCCAAGGGATTCACTGCACTGTGAAAAGGAAACCCCAGTGTAAATCATCAATAGGCTGAGCAAAATCCAACAGCTGTTATATGACAACACATGGTGGAATGACTACACAGTCCAGACTGCAGATAACCTAGGCTATTTTTAAAACACATTTTTTCAGAAATGAGTTTTTAGAGTACCTTGAAAAAATCCTAAGCCGAGGCAAAAGATATCTGAAAAAAGAAAGTAATAGTAGAGAAAAGAGGATTCTGGAGTAAGTTTCCTTTGAATCACCTACATATTTGTAACTATTGCTAATTTATACCTAAGTGTATTCTATATAGGCTTTCCCCCTAATTTTCTAGTTAAATACATAAAAATATGACACTTAGTCCTAATCTTGACACTCAAAGTCGTGCCTTCTATTGACCCCCAAATGAGAGATTCTATACCCTATATGCAGCAACACTGGAAAAGGAAAATGCTTGTTTTTTTCCTTGCAGTCTGTAGCACAGATGTCAGCTTCCTTTACCTAAGGCAGGGCTGAAGATTTCAAGTGTCCTGCAGAACCTGGGCCGTCACTTTGCCCTCTCTTGGCAGAAAACACTGAGCATTCAGATGAGATGCTCCAACACCAGCAAACCAGGGCTTTGTTCAAACCTCTGCACTGACTTCCTGCAGTAGTCTCACTCCTTCCCAACATAATTTCCGTCTCTGTAACATGAAGGAAATTACACTACTCACAACCCAGATCTAGGAGGGAAGAATATGAGTGTTTGCTAGTCCTTCCATAAGCCAATTTTCAAAACAACACGGCAGTTCTTCAGGGACAAGAGAATAGTATTCTCTGATGCAAAGCAATGCTCATGGCCACATAGGTAGAGGCCCTAGCAAGTGTATTAACACCTGGGAAAACAGCAGCTCAGTAACAGATAAATTCCCAGCAGGGATATGGTGCAGATGGTTACTATGCCTTTCTAGAGGTGAGGCACAAATACACACTTTTCTACTATCTGAGAGGACTGGATTGGATTAAGCAGGTCATCACAGGATTTAGCTCTACCTATTACTGAAGCTATAATCAGGTCACACTAAAGTTGAAAATTACATTTCCATTTTCTTTTAAAGTATTTGTTTGTTCAAATCTGCCCTATGCTTATTTTTCCCTTAAGCCACCAACAGGTTTGTACTTTAAAAACTCCTGGGTTGTAACCCTGTCACTCCTGGTGTTACAAATCCCACTGAGAGAGCAAGGTATTTAGACTGTATTAGGCACCTTGCCCAGAAATAACAAAGGAAAAAGGAAGGAATGGAAAGTGAGACTGAAAGCCACATGTCTAACTAGCTGGCTGTAGGTGCTTATAACCAACATACAGAGGGGAAAAAACTACTATGGAAGGAGAGCAAATGGGCAGGGACAACTAATGCAGTAAAAGTAACAGGAGCACTGCTACACAAGCTTGGTCTCTTTCTACATAATGCATTGCAGTTGCAGTAACCAAAGAGCTCCTTTACATCTTCTTGTGGGGTTTTACCACTATCAGGGGAATTGTAGCAGTAACTGTCTCTTGAAACCTATATCTCATTTGCTGAGATGCTCAAAAACACATCCAGGTCAAATCCCATCCGTGATTCTGTAGTTTATCTGTTTTAAAACGCAACTCACATGTCAAGAAGGTCACACAAAGTACTCGCAGGTAACATGTTTTAGTTTGCTCACCAGGTCAAAACAGATTCTACAAAAAACATATTGTGAATATAAGTATTATTCTTACTCATTATCACCAGCAAACATGTCCTTTTTTGTCATTATTGAGAGCAGAAAGAGTATTAAACAGAGGCAAGAATTAAATTTTGAAAACACAGGAGAGGAACAAGCTGTTCTCCTGGTTTTAGTTTTTCCTTTTTAAGAAGATAGATAACAATTCCAGGATGGGTTTGCAATAGATTGCCCTGTAGGTTTAGTTTTTCCCCCCATACCTCTGGGAATTTCTAGTCTGAAAACCTAATAAACTCACTTGCTGTAAACCAACACCGCTTCCTATAAACTAATGGATCCATTCTAGTTCATGCACACAAAATACTCAGCCTCTTTGTTTTCAATTAGAAATCCTTTACTAGCACATTTGTATTGTAAATCTGAAGTCTCAAGTAGACTCTGAAGATGAATAAATTTGCCTTCAAGCAAAAGACCAGCATAAAATATTAATTTTTACCATGTCAATTTGCTCTGACAAAGGAAGCATATATATATGTGCATGTACATTGTCCAGCTATATGTGTAGTGGTGTTGTGGATTTCCAGCTGCTGAGTGCCCCCCTAAGATTCCAAAAGAGGCAGAAGTATTTTCAGTATTGTTGTTTTACAGTTTTGATGGTTCATTTTCCCACCTCTCTGCTGGCTTGGAGAATATATCTACCATAAATTGACAGTCATGACCTAAGAGAAGGCTGGCAGATGCTACTTTGAGTCAGCTGCCAGCATGCAGGAGTCTTTATGTCAGTCTTGACAAGACATGGTTTCTAAAATTAAAGTGTTTTGAAGGACTAAATAACTTTTAGTTCACTTCTCAACAAAAACTGATTACAATTTTTTTATCCTTTAAAATATTTCCCAGCATCTAGGCTGCATCCCTCTTCCTCACTAGCTGTCAAAATTCTGATTCATCTTGTTAAAACCAACAGTAAAACTCCCACTCAGTGGGATCTCAGTGGACAGAGACCACACCTACCTTTTCTCATTTTCCTTCCAAAAGAAACAGACATCTCAGTTGTAATCTGTTCCTTACACATCCATGTCACTCAGTCCTGCTGCCTTTCTCAAAAATATTTCTAAAGCTCCTGCAATCTTTCTCTTTGAAAACATCCAGGTAAGATCTCCTAAATCCACTACCAACTGGCTTTATATTCCACAGCACATATCAGGCATAGGACAGCTAAAAATAATTAATGCATGTCACAGAAGTATTATTTAGCATTTGACTGTATCTCAAATGCAACACATTTATGAAATTTTGAAAAAGAAAGAGATATTCTAAAGCAAAACCAGATACTACTTCTCCAACTGAACAAAACAAAATGTAGATGGGCTAGTTCAGAGGCAGAAACTTTTATCTTTGTATATATATATATATGGCTTTCACCAAGTCATTTTCAAACAGAAGAAAGCACAAAATGAGATTTAAAATTTGTTGTTAAAGCTTAGCACACTTCATAGAGAAGAAGTAATTACAGAGGTTCCTGCTAGCAGTGCTACTGTTAAGGCTGTGTCAGGGGGTTCATTATTAACCCAGTTTTCATGGTTTCACACCTCAGTTGGAAGACCTCTGTGTGCTGGCCTTAAACTACCACAGAAAATTCATCTCACTAGCAATTTATTTAGTTACCTTTTCCTTCTTGTAAAAATACAAAGAGAAAAAGGGAACTATAATAAATTTTCATGCTTTTCCATAAACATATACTGGGGAAAGAATTAATAATATAAACAACAAATTCTGATACTTCTGGCTGAAATCCTTATCCTGTTTAAATTAACAGGTAGTACTCTCGACTACAGCAGGACAGGATTTCAGTCTTTGAATTCTGGAGATGTGCTGTGAGAATTCAGTATATCCTACTGTCCAGTGAGCTGCTCAGCAATACCAAGTGCCTTCTCCTGTTTAATATGTGTCTTTCTTAAGCTTGTTCTAGTTGCAATATAATCTGAATTAGCACAACTCCCACTGAAAGACATGGGTGTACATTATTACATTTGTGCACTGTCAACACTTCTCACTGTTCTGAGCATTGCTAAGTGTTTCTTTTACAACTAGAGATGGGATCTTTTAAAAGAGATGTTCTAGGCAACATTTGGGAGCCCCTTCTCGATGGCTGCTCACACCTGTTGAAAGACACAAGTTTCACAAACCAACACTTCCTCAGTCACCACCTGACAGTGTTGCATGGCACGCACAGCACAACCCACCAGGGACAAAAGAGCTTACCTTGGCTACTGAGCGAGTACAAGGGGGACTTCACAAACATTACTGACAGTCTTGCCAACATTTTTTAAAAAGGACAGTCTTTTGCAACAGTTGAAAACTGGCATGAAGGTAAGGCTTTAAACTATGATTTTAGTTTGAATTGACTTTGCCTATGAACCCTCTACCTTTCTGAGGTAGAAATTGTGGGAAATTTGGTTGATCTGCTCCATTGCTTCCTACTCTTCGGCAAAAGAAATCAACACACTTGCAGCTGAGAGGTCTCCTACCTAAGTTTAATTTTGTTTCCCTCAAATGTTAAAGAAAAATTAAAATGGAAAAGTAGCATAAACCCACAAAAAAATTCCCTCTGCACCAGAATGTGATAAACAAAAAACCCAAGTCAGAGGCCTTCTTCACAACTGCACCCCACACATTTTAAGTTTCTCTGTAATGTTAACTGATTCAACCCCAGATGATTGCTTGCAGTAGCTAGCCTCCTAACATACCAGGGCCTTTAGAAACAGCACACAGAGATCATCTGAACTACCAGGCTTGTAGAAGAGGCAATCCAGTAATTAAAACTGATTACAAATCAGCCACTCCAAAAATGGTGTAGTGGTGACAGATGACTTCTGACTGAGTGCCAACACAGACAACTAACTGAGGTAGCACCATCTTAAGCATCACAGCTGTTTCTGCTGTGGCTGTCCCTGAACTGAGCTGCTATAATCCAACTTATCACAATGTACCTTTTACATTTTCACCTTAATACAAAACAGGTATGCAGTGAGCTCTCCAAAATAGAAGGAAGAGACAGGGAAGAGAAGAAAATCAACGATAAAGTGAAAGTATACTAGTATCAAAATGTATTACTCGTTTTTTGCAATATGTCATGCATAAAACCTCATGCTGCTCACAGAGAGAAAAGAAAATGGTGTCTCTATTAGCCATGAAGACTAGGATTACTCACAGGAAGCTCAAAAAGCTTACCATAATATTCTGTAAACAAGAAAACATTTGAAAGCCTGAATCTAGATGCATTCTAATTACAAACATCACTTATATTTAAATCAAGAAATCCTAGCAAGTGGAGGGAAGGAAAGAGTTTTGTCTATCCTCATGAACACATGATACCACAGTGACAAACCAAAGAGGGAAAATATTTTTTCTTAGTGTTCTCTAAGAGAGCATGGTTGGCTCATTCCATTTCAGGTGAACACCTTTATTGGCAGTAACAAGAAAAAGACACTTCTTGGAGATCTCAGACTAATACAGACTGTGGAGGTTCAAAGGTTAAAAAAAGTTAGCTATTACAGCTCAGGAGGCAAGGAAAATTCCTTCTTGTAAAACAAAACCATACTAATGCATTTGTATTCTGTTTGTTTTAAATATATGATTTTGCCCCTAGATCTTGTATAGCAATAAAGGAGGCAACTGATCTAATTCTCTGTAGGCATGTCACATTTGGCAAATCTGCGGTCCAAGTGTTGCCTGGCAATCCAGGGAGAGTTATCACATGCCAGTTTTTGTGACTTCCCAGGTATCTCTGGAGCAACCCAGAGCCACCAGATTATGCAGTAATATTTTACCTTTACCTCAGGAAGTATTGCTCAGCAGCTTGCATAAACAGCAAGTTAGTAGGAAGACAAAACAAGACTGAAATCTCTACAAGCCCATGATAGAACTTGAAATTATACGAATGTAGGTTTACTTTAATGGAGTAGAAAAGAGAAGTAGAACATCTCTGGTGTGTGCATTCACACACCTGTAATACCTCTGTTAGACAATGGAAATGCTAAGAAAATTTTCTGTTCATAGATTGACTTTTTAAAGCCAGAGACAGGAGAAAGAGGTATCTAAGAGATGTGGGCTGCACCAAAAACTGCTTCCCCCTCCCAGGATCTGTCAGCTGAGTGGGAGCCTCAGAAGCCTAGGGTTCTTGCCTAGGAGCTGCCTGGGTACTCATCAATATTCAAAAAATTGCGCATTTATTCTGAGTCCCTATTCACCCTTGTGTTTTCACTCTCTACTATACTGGTTTTGTACTTAGACCGTCCAGATGTCTGTGTCTGAGGGAACACTATTTGCAGATTTGAACAAGCACATTCACAGTTCAAATTCTGATACACAATGATTGCTCATCTTATTTCTAACCCCAGCTACACCTCATGTTTGGAACACTTCAGCAATATACTTTACAATTAAAATCAATTTTGTTTCTTATGGTGTAAATTATTTTCTCTCAAAAATATGCCATTTTCAGTTTTTTTGTTTTTTTTGTTTTAAATATTTCCTCTTTGGAAATATTTCCAATGAAAGGAAATAATTATTGAACTTGTAAAGTATCTCAGACATGAAAAAGAAATGAGTCAGGAAAAAAAAAAAAAGCAAAACTGAGAGGCAGAGAGAAAGATCCTCTTTGAAAATTAAATATTACTTTCTACTTTTAGATTTGGGACCCAAGACACATTTATATTTAGAGTCAGACAGGATCTAGAGCAACCTGCTCTGACCAGACAACCCAATATCACTGAACAATGGTATGAATATCTTTATTACTGTGTGAAGGAGCCACTAAGAGGAAGGGAGATTATCAGTACATGCAGCGTAATCATGGAAAGCTGCCTTAAAATGGCCCCAGAGTGAGAAACAATCAGATCTGTAACTCTTACTCTCAGGAGTGAGTCTAGACCTACAAGTAAATTATGACAGCTCACCCCAGGGGAATAAACAAGTAATTTCCCCACATCTCTACTTCCTACCACTTCAGAAGTGACCAAGTACCTGCCAGGCACACAAGCTCTGCTGCCCGGGAAAAGGAAGGGTTTGGAACAAACACTGCTGTCTACTCTTATAAAAGTGTCACTGGAGCAGTGAGTGTTTTTGGTAAAGGAGAATTAGAAAAAAATCCATAGACAGGAGAACATTTAATGAGAGAATGTATAATGAAATTAACATAGATAATTTAATGAAAGGGGAAAGGCAGAAAGAAACATCCTTATGTAAATTTTATTAAGTAAACAATTACAGGAAAACTAACTATTTTGAGGTTGGTAGTGTATTTTTGTTTTGCTTTGTTTTTAATTATAAAAAGTTACTAGTATGGAAATATGGGAGGAAATTTTACATGCTACTTATTGAGTAACGGTAACATCTAAAGCACTAAAAGGGTTGGAAAAGAGTTTGAAAATGTAAAATACTATTTATCTGAGGCCCTCAGGATCCTATTACTAATATCAAAGACATTGCAGAAAGATGTTTCTGCTCAGCAGAAGTGTTTCAACCCTGCAAGGAAACTGTAATTTATTGCTGTTTAATGAATCTCTTCCATTCTCTGAGAAAGTCTATTCTGGGTATAGATGATGCTCTTAACAACTTGGCAGTCCCTGTAGCAGGAAACCTTAGACCAGAAGTAAGGTAACAACAGGGCTAGATTTACTGGCTAGTTAATGAGAAAAAACAATTTCCAAAGGTTTCCTGCATCACAGTGCACTATTTCAGAAGCAGGATGAGTTACTATAGCACTACACCACAGATAGAATTCTGCCTTCCTCGTGGAAGGCAAAGTAAGTTTTGTCTGTCTAATAGAACTATCCAAACACTGTCATATGAGTTGAATAAATATGGCCATAACTTCCAGAAGGCAAAAGAAACTGAGTGGCTGCCTGAAGTCAAGCAATAAGATAGTTTAGGATTACAAACAATGAATTAGGTGAAGGGATTTATCTCCCTTTATGCTGAGATTTTCCTGTGTCCCGCTGGACATCTAAGAAGAGCCCTTGAGATGCTTCACTACTGCAGAGAGATATATCAGAGCTTTTCTAAAAGAAAGCATGAAGATGTGAACCAAAATCTCTGCCTCTATAAACTGAGAAAAAAAATTATCTTTAATACTTTTACTTCCAGCTCTGTTTTGATCCATTACTTTCATAGCATGCTTTAACAGGATTACCAAAATAACCCCACAAATGGTAAAATTAGAATTAGAAATGGTAAATTATCAACATTCATCTACTGAATGCAGTACTCTTATATGATAATATATTCCTTAACAAAACTGAAACAAAGCTCAGTACCTTGACACTTTCAAAATAAATATGACCTTTTGATGCCTGGGCTGATACCTTTCCAGCTACAGCTGCTTGACAATTCTATTGCATTTGTCTTCTGTTTTTCCACAAAAATAAAACTACGCAGGCCAAAGCCTGCACCAGGCAATCTGTAGGTGGTAGTCGACAAAGGGTTCTGGGGCTGATGGCACATGGGCTGCTTGCAAGTAATTCTTACAGAACACAGTAGCGTTCACTTGGTTTGCAGTAACTTCAAAAACACACCCAATGAAATATCCAAGGGGAGAGCATAGGGTGCAATGGAGCAAAGAGAGGAGATGTGTCTTCCAGTGCAATTCTGCCAAATACGTAGACAGCATTATCTTTAAAAACAGAAGCATTTACAGTGGCAAAGACTAACTGATTTGTGAGTTGGAGGTGACACCATAATATTTTACTGCCAATAATAGAAAGATTATCAATGACAAAATAACACTATCTAAGTTATAGTGATCCATTATAACAAATCATGTGACTTCAGCACCTGTTGTGCAGAATACTGCACATCCAAAGTTCAAAGCAGCAAAGCAATAGGTATCGGTTCACACATTTATCAAACACTAGGTTAGATGAGACAAAGACAGCTACTCGCTGCACTACTGCGTTTCAGGACTCTCCATTTCCTCAAGTGCATGATCAGCTCAATGGTATACTGGCTGATACCAAAGGTGAGGCATAAAACACATTGTATGTGCAGGAGTTCTGAATTTAAAGCAAATACAGTGTGGCTGAAGATACTGCTGGAAGACTGAAATGAATGCATTTGTGGATCCATATTTTCGAAATTTGGCACTTAGACTCCTCCAGATTTGAGCTAAAACTTCGGTTAAATATTACTGCATCTTCTTACCCCTTCTTTGGGAACTAGATATGTTCCAGCCTCTGAAGCATTAATACAATGTCTATGCTTATTTAAGTGGCTGGGAAGAGTACATGTAAGCTGTGGTCTCTGAGACAGGGAACTAGGGCTTAGTGAAGAAAGACTTGCTCTGACATCAATGTCTAAAATCAGGCATTATTTCTTATTCAAAGCTTTCTGAAACTCCTATTATTAACCTATCAAAACTCTCACTTCAGTCTTAGCTTTTTGCAAGCAAAGTCCTTGTAATTTCTTCAAGCGCTGCCATGAAAAGCATAGGGCCAGTAGTGTGGGGACCAGCAAGGTGCCCCCAGCATGGTGTCACCAAGCATACATGCTGCAGCACAGACATCTCCTTCCCTGTGTGTGAATGAAAACCCAAACAGCTGTGATCTCCACACTACAAACAAAGTACCTCCAACTGTCAAAAAGAGTTGAGGAAAGGGAGAGGAGGACCAAGAAAAACCTGATCTGCAGATAAGTCTCTTGGTTAAGCTACCACCAGAGAAACCATGCCAGAAGCTGAGAAATGGTTTTCTAATGCCTTGTATGGATTGACCCATGTTTCCATTTATGATAGGGTGCTGCCTACAGTCTGGGACAGACAAACTTCGTAAGATGAAAACTAACAAGAAATGCAAGAAATGCCAGGGTTAAAGGGCTGACCAAAGGATCCCAAGTGCAGGGTTTTGAATAAATCTCAACAACTGGTTTCAGACTTTGCTCATCTGCCCAAAGCTAAGTTTGGCTTAAGTATGAGTAGTGAAATACCATCAGGATTATCAGGCTGAGGAAAAGTTCTAAAACAAAGTTTAAAAGTTTATTCCTTTTAAAAGGAATTGCAGAACTCCATGTAGGGTGGAAGACAACCAAACAGCATCAATAAGATCAATACATGTGCAAGGAGATGAAGAGAAAGAACCGTAAAACAATGGTATGTGTTCCTTGGAGGACAGGCAAGCAATAGTTACAATTTTTGGGGCACATGCCTCTATTATTGCTTCATATCTGTTTTTTCCCTGACACCTTTAACCATTTTGCTTCTAAATAATCTTCACACTGTTGAAAATGCTTCTGTATTGCTCCAGTTTTTACTCTCTGTGGACTCATGAAGATTAAACTCTTGCAGCATGGACGCAGGTCATGATAAAAGTTATATCAGAATGGTCTTCAACAGCCTTATCTCTATTTTCTCTTCTCATGCACTCTTTTATGAAGTATAAGATTTCAGAGACATTGTGGTAATGAAAATGGAGACAGGAAATTATTATAATGGACTGGACTTGTCTGTTCATAAAAAAGAAAAAAAAATGTAAATACTTTGGCTTCATTAAGGCTTTTATTGACATGCATGTAACTCATTTATTTAGAAATATTCAAGGCTGCAACATCCTTCAATTATTTGTACTTTGAAGGCAGTCTTTATATCAACTTTCTAAAGACATATTTTCTAGAGAGTGACCCATATGAAAGGGCTGTTTGCCAGTTTGGGGACATTTCTGTACATACTCCATAAATGCAGATATATACAGTTTATACAGACCATAACATAGAATATACCTGTTCTATCAGGAGATGTACTAGGATCTCTCAGATATCTGACTTCAGCTGCGCCTTTTTTTTAACCATTATTTCCTTTCTAGCCAATAGGAGTAAATGACTGTTACTTCTGTTTTCTGCAAGGGCCCGTCGTCCACCTTTGTTATTAAAAAATTCAGCTACAACAGCAACAAATTTGAACAAACAACTGCTCCATAAATTTTCAAATAAAAATGCAACACAGACTGGTTACCCTTGGAAATGGCTCTTAGTTGTCAGGTAGTTAACAATCTTTAGAGAGGCCTCTAAGATTAGGAGGCAGCCCAGCTATCTGGCTACATTCAGTGCAATTCTGAATAGCATCAAAACTTTACTAGTCATTGTAAGGATATGCTAGTTTGATACAATGTTTATAGGATGCTGCTGCAACGCACCTGAGTGAAATGGTCTCTTGGATACCCTCTCTCTGTATTGCTGTGCAAACAAAAAAGTGTGCCAGAAATTGCAGTGCAGCAGAGCGTATTTCCTTTCCTGGAAAACCCACTACAGGCTGGTTCTTTCACTGCAACACCCTCCAAGCCTTAACACAAAGTTCACATCCCTAGTGATACAGAGCCTCTCTTCACTCCTTCCTCTGTTCAAACTCCGACCAGCTCATGCCTACAGTGGGTGGTTACTGTTTATCACTGTCAGGAAAACCCAAATGGCCAGACTTCTGCGGAAATGCAGAAGTGGCTGTAATACAACATTGCTTCTGCATCTGTTAGGGGGTTTTGTTTGCTGAATATTAAGAGGAGATGAGTTCTGTTCTGCTGGGACAATTTCCTCTCTGGCTCCAATTATGTATCTATCTGGCAACATTATGTTGCAAGTTTGTGACATGCAAAGTGGAAAAGTATATCCTACTCTGGGAAAGTTACTAGTCCTTTTCAAGGTGAAATAACTGTGGAATGTTATGTATTGGAACAAAATGCTCCTAAACACACACACACACACACACACACACACACACACATATATATAAAAGTGTGTGTGTGTGTGTGTGTGTGTGTGTGTGTGTGTGTGTGTGTGTGTGTGTGCATACGTCCACAGTCAAAATATACAAATGAGTAATTACGCTCTATTTACTTGACCTCATTTCTAATGCTTCTTTCTTTGATATTGATAGGAATTACACTGTCACAAATCATCTAGTCTTTAATATCTCTGATTTTTGAAGTTGCCCCACAAAGCTCTTTAATAAGAAAAGGCTCAAAGATGTATTTTTAAGCTGTTTGCGTCAGATGGCTGGATGGTCACAGCATAAGGGTAAAATTTCCTTAAATGTGGTACAAAAACAAGCTGTAGGAAGCCCTACCATCTAACTGTTGACAACAGAAAAACTCTGGCTTCTGAGGTTGGCCAGGATAATTCCCATGGTCCCCTTATAATGAGCCTCATGAAACAGCACCATCAAAAATATTTAACTTTTAATATTTCAAGGCCAGGGATCAAATCAATCTGCATGGGGTGCCTGAAATTCTTCAGAAATTTAAATTCTCTGTGTAAGGCTGATTCTTTATTTGGCCATACACTGATCTCCCCTTTATCACAGCTCCAGGAAAAACACTGCAATTTATACCATAATATTTTCTGAAGCAATGTGTAGTTAATAATCAATATTGACTCATGAGGTAAAAAAGATACCAAAGAATGAACAGTTACAGGAAAAGCAAAAGCAGAAATTAAGAGCTGCCTTTGTAAGTGAGCTACTCTGTTTTACTGAGAATTAATGTTCTAATCAGGAAGACTCCAATCAATAGTAAATTAGTGGGATTATAGCAATGTATGGGAAAACAATATGGATACCTTGAAAATAAATTACCACGCCTTAGCTACACTTCTTAACTGAGTTTTATTTTGATAACCAGTATCTCTCTGATCTCTGCAAATGTTATGCTATGCAACATAAAAGAGAGATATGATCTGTGTTAAAAAAAAAAAANCAGAATTGTTTTAAAAAAAAAAAAAAAAAAAAAAAAAAAAAAAAAAAAGTCTGAATGAAGATTATTTACACCATCCTCTCTGGATAGAAAATACACAAGGTTTTCAGACATTATCATTTTTTACATAGCATTTAATCAACCGCAAAGCTCTGTGCTTTCATATCTAAGTCTCAGCAATGGGCAGGAATCCGCAAATATGCCTCTAGATATATAAAACCAGCATACATCAATATTCTTCACTGTTTTAACTTCCCACTTGAGTAGTCAAGTGGCTCTCAGAGTATCTGCACATGCTTTTATTTACTACTGCCTACTTAATTTTATCCTATTTTAATTCTGGACAGGATAATGATTTGTCCTTGCTGAGCCCACTGGTACAGAATATCAGGGCTGACATTCACAACCTAATGGCAGCAGTATAACAAATTACCAAGAGGCAGCAACTCATCAAGCATGGGCTGCCCAACTATGGTGTAGTACAACTTAGTTCAAAGCATCAATGAAGGATGGTTATGCTAATTTCAATTTTCTTACAGTAGGGCAAGAAGTGAAGAATGTACATGCAATCAATTAACAACAGATACTGTGTCACAGCTAATGGGGGCAACCTATTAAGCCGACATAATTAATTGCGCATTTGAGCCTTTAACGAAAAGTGGCCCACCTAAAGAGGCTTTCTCCTAAGCATTTCTCATGTTGTCTCTTTGTTTTGTATTGTGCATTAGCCAAGGAAGCTACCAACAGGCTAGTCACTTCTGACCTTCCTCAATAATCTAAGGTACTGAAGTCTCTTCAAATACCCAGTCTGGGATTTTTTATCTCCTTCCCACAGTTCTTTAACAGCTAAAAGAAAGTATGATCAGTCTCATTAATTTGCAACCATGGCTCAAAGCCTCTGCAAAGTAGAACTTGCTTTAAAGGTTAGATCCTGTAATGAATTTCTGCCCCAAAACAAGGGTAACTGAAAAAAACTGATGTTCTTATATGTTAAGCAGTTTCCCATCCATATGTTTTTCAAAACACATCCCGTATGTCCTGTATACACTTCAATAGGTCCTTAAATTCTTTAGAACAACATTCTCAGTTTAACACTAGGAATTACAGACCATCAGGAATGCTTCATACTGCAAAGAGAGAACCCGCTTCTAGGACTGAGCATCTGTAAAATGTTTGCATCTAGCATGCTTGCTGATACGAGATATTTAATATCAAAGCCATAGATTGGAAAGCATAACTCATGTCCTTTAAAAACCCTTTAAAATACAGGTTTTACCAAAGACTCCTTTGGCTGCTCTCAAATATAGATAGTCTTAGACAGATATAACTGTCAAGTAATTTATAAGTGCTTTTACCAAACTTCTGAATTTTGTCCAGGAGGCTATGGCAGATCATTGGAAATATGCAGTTCAATTCTAAAACTGAAATTGTTTCATGCTCTCTTCTTCATGCTTAACTCCTCCTTAAGGATATATGTGGCTCTTTCACCACAGATGTTTTGCTATAGATGTTTTGCTGTTTTCAGTCCAGTATTTTAAGAACCCTATTTCTATCCAAAGATGATCATAAATTGCATTTACACTAACACATGGTAAATCTTTGAAAATAAGGGTTTGAATGGTCAGGGAGATGGGACAGTCAGGGCTGGAAATACTAACTTGCTGTATAATGAGCCTAGTACTTTGCTGAAGCAAGTCCACTGTTTCTGTATGTTCACTGCTAAGAGGGTAGAAAGAGCTTAATTGTATCAAATGCCCTGGGTAAAATATTAATATAGTATAATTTATTAATTATATTATATTAATATAATTTGAATTAACTCAATTAATTTGAAATAAATGTACCTCACTGCAATTACATATAGTTACACTTTTATTAGTGCAGATGATAATCGTAACTTGACCCTTTCAACTTTTGAATTCACCTGAATCTGTTAGAAGACAGATGCACAAAGAATTTTTCCAACTAAAAGCCTATATGATTCTTCGTCAAATGATATTATGCCTCTGACTTCCTGTTTTCCTTAAAACCCCATTAAAGTTAATGCAGCTCATTACTAATCATATAGTCCAAATAACAGCACATTGAATAAAACACATATTCATAACTGTATTAAAAAAATAATTAAGTCAACGCCCACAAAATTTGTTTGTAGAAACTGTGGGTTACTATTCCATCGAGTAATATTTTAGTTTCTATCAACACATTCAGAGATTTAGGTTGCATTTTTGTCCTTTCCTAAGACACATTTTGGGCATAAGAACATCATAAAAATAACAGTAACAGCTGAATTCTTATTCTGAAGGGATTGAATTATATCACAGCAGAATTGGAAAAATACTTACGCTCCACAAAGTAAGAGCTGGCATCAATCTTCCAGATAATTTGACCACGATGAGAGCCATTGACACCACGATTCTTGTAGTCCAAAAAGTTTTCTGACAAGACCTCATCTATAACAAAGAAGTTTGGTTTCAGTAAGTGCCTGTTATGCCATCATGCAGAGAGTCGGGTTAAAAATACACCTTAGGCTTGACAAGAAGGTAATAGAGCTATTAGAGAGCTTGGCATGACATGTTGAGAAATCAAATTTATCATTCATTATATTATTTAAAAGTTCAGCCTAAGTGCCTGAAGCAGCAACCCAAGAAGGGCTGGGCCATGTCCTCATTGCTCCAGCTTCAGTGGGATGAAATGGATTTCACATCTGTGCTCTGACAAAACAAAAGGACCCAATCTCTACCTGCAGAGACCAGCCAGCAATCTCCTGGGCTTTTCCTTTTAGTAATAACAGTAGTTTTAACTTTATCAGAGATTTGTACAAATGGCCTTGCTTGCCATGGAAGAAGTCCTGGGTGGGTGCTCAGACTCAGTTCTGAAGACAATTATGTTAATTATTAGTTGCATTAAAAGTGAGAAAAAATGTGAACCACTCAGTCTGACATTAAAATACGTCAGTTGCAAACACTGGGAAGAATTTGTTTTGTTTCAAGAAGAAAACAAAGATAATGTCATATAACAAGGGACACTGTGCCTTGTGCACTGTGAGGACACAGGGACAGTGTGACCAACTGCAGAACAGAAGAGGCAGCCCAACAGACAAAGCTGAGAAACCTAAAGACTATCACAGCAGTTTAATAAAGGAGTTAAATAAACTGAAGGAAACTATACTTTAACTGAAAGAAGAAAGCAGCAAACAGATGTCAATATTGTCCCATTGGCTTTACATAGCTGTGCTCTCAAAGGGGAAAGGTGAATGAGTACCAACATTGAACTCTTGGGTGTTACTCTCTTGAGGGATTACAACAGAAATCCTTCTAATGAGGTCATTAACAATTGCAAAGGATAATTATAAATAGCAATGCTATCTACAATAAATTTTTCCCTTTGCTGACTTGCTAATTGTCAGGAATTATTTTACCAGCTGTGTTTCATGTTCTTTTTTGAAGTGCATCTCTGCTGTAATCCTTCAATAGCAAAATCCTCTGGTATGATTTTGGTTCTCACTTTATGCCTTATAGTTGGTTGTGTCTTTTTTTCTAAAGTCCAAATTATATATGTTGAAAAAATCAGGAAAGTATATAGCTGTTACTCTCAGTGCACTGGTTTACTTCTGAATACCTTCTGTAAAGGACCATCCCAGATACAGATTATCAAGGATCATGCAGATCATTCCATGAAAGTAGGAATATTATATACTTGCGAGAAGACATAAGCCTGTTCCTTTTGCTTTGGCAGGGAAAACACTTTTTACTTGAAGGTGAGCATATACTGAAATGTTGCATTGAGCTGGAGCCTGGGAGCCCTGCCTGACTCTCATCCTGATGGGGTAGAGAGCCTCAGTTCCGGATGCTGCTCAATGGCTTCATCACTTGTGATGTTTATTTGTCATATTTAGTCTCTGTAAGCTGCTGGAGATGATCCAACACCTGCCATGTTGTTATGATGATGCATGGGTAATTACTGTCTCTAAAAATATACTGTTTAAAAAATAGCATGCTTGCTTAAGGAGGCTTATCAGAGCTGGACTGGATGGTCTTGCTTAAGAAACTGCAGGCATTTTAGGCCAGAGTGGCAGAGGAGATCCCAGAATCAGCTTTAAAATACTGTGTTCATATGCAGTATCTGTGGGGATCAGGTGTCACTTCCACTGTTGCTGCTTCCTGCAGCTGGCACAAAGGCAGCATGAACTCTGCCACACACAACCCTTCTAATTTGACAGAGATGGTGACTTATATGTTGCCCATACCCAAACTAAATCACATCCCAATGGCAAGCTGAGCCAATGGGGATAATTCCAGAAAACCCTTTCCTCTGTTTTGTTGAAAAAGTGTAGGAAGCCTGGAAAAGCAGGTGGAGAAGAAGGGCCACTATCCATCTGCATTGCCAAGGTAGAAGACGGGAAGGACAAGTAAGCCAGTCTATGGTTACAGCTGACAGGTGAGACCACAGGAAATATGGAACAACTGGCTCCCACTGAGTAACACCTGCAGACTGCCTCCTGCCATGGAGGTAAGAGACACGGGCATGTGGGAAGTATCCAGAGAAGAGCAGGTCCTCAGGGAAGGGATACATATGTGGAGCTAGACATGCGCACACAGTTTATGGACAGTGGCTACTGATGGAACACAGGCTCAGATATCAGAGGCTGGAATGTATGAATATGCCTGGTTGTTCTGTTTTAATTGGCAAGTAACATGATTCCAGGCATGCTATTCCCTGAACATGCACATTATGTATGTAGCACATTGACAAAGAAAATAGTGCATGTGAAATAACAATGCTGTTTAGTGAACTTTGTGCATATGTATATACATGTATTTTATCAACATTCATGCCATAGGTAAGCGAATAGATAGTATGTTAAGGAGAAAGGGTATGTGCAAAGGAAAACAAATTTTACTTCCTATTTCTATTGAGAATCCCCATAACAAAGGAATTGACCTTTAAAACATGTTGCATCTTAATTCCCAAAGGTAAATGGTGAAATACTTTGTTTCACCTCCACACCAAATGAAGAGCAGAGTTAATGCTGTTTCCTTTCATATATTTCAGGCAGCAGCTAAATGCCTTCTGACATTTTTCCAATGGAGCACTGTAATGCATCTCCCTCCCTGTATTTCTGAAAGCGATTAACCTTTAAACTAGCTATATGCTTCCTCTGCATAGCTTGGGTTTGGTCCTGCTTGGCCAAAAAGCAAACATTTTGCAATTGCTCTCAGGTCTATGGCTTCATTTCCCTGGGCAGTAGACAGCTTGCTAATTAAAGATTAAAATGGGGGAGTTTTTGGGACGTGCTGCACTTTGAACATCATTAGTTGCTCCCAGAGCTAGAGCTGGGTAAAGGTGTCCAAGTCAGGGAGCCAGCACACATTGCTCTTTGCCCCCCTGTCCTTGGGCATGCAGAAGTGCTGGCTGCCTCTTGCTTGACAGGAGAGGTGGCTGCAAATCTACAAGACTTTGCTGGGATAGGAGTAGCAGCTCCCACAGACCTCTCACCAGCTCTAGAGGAAACAGGGAAGGTAATGCAAGACCAGGAGTCAGGCAGCCCAGGCCTAAATAGCAGCCAGAGAGACCAAGGCATGCTAGCAGCAAATGACCCCAAGTGCTCTGGGAATCAATCTGATGGACTGCTTCTCCTCACCAAACCAGACACTGCCAAGCACAGCCTTTTAGTGCTAAAAATATTCTGTGCTGTCAATTCCATGCTGAGCATCCAAATATACTTCACAAGCACTGGAGAGAGATAAAGAACTGTGGCCACCAAAGAAAGTTATCTTTCAGATGAAAGACAGAATCCAATTGACAAAATGCATGCTGTTCTTCAGAGGAATTAGTGAAAATGTTGATAAAGGCTACCCCTCAAAAAGGTCTGTGAATAATCTAATGGGGACTTCAAGTGCTGTCAGCAGCCTACACTAAACAGACCAAACCTTGATATTTGAAAGTTTGTCTGAAATTCCACAGAGAACCAATCAGATAGTCAAAACATCTTCCTCAGAATGATTATTAAATTACAAATAGCTGAGTGATCCTTTTGGTCTGTTAGGTTTTACTTAGGAGGCAGAAATTAAAAACAAACTCCCCTTTCTCATACAGTATTTTTCTGATATATATATGACTAGCCTATCTTTTCACATTCTCAAAGACTAACAACTAAGAAATTTAGAATAACGTGCAACTTTCAAAGAAACAATTATCATGAGACAGGACTACAACATCAGATAGTTTCCTCAACTTGATACAGTATTCCAGGCTCTTACACATCACTCATTTGATTTACCACTTCATACTACTACATTTGCTTCCTCTAAATGTAACGCAATTATGACATAAAAATAAAAGCTACACTTTCTGCCTCGATCCCTTCTGGAAAGAAGATGCTGTACTTCTGAAATTACACAAGGATTTCTACTCTTCAGCTAAATAAATCTGCATTAGTTTGAAATTTAAAAGTGGTTTTCATCAATATGTATGTCTGTATTATGACATACAATGATAGCTAGTAAAATGCTTTTAAAAATAATTTTCTGTACAAAGATGCTGAGCTCTGTTGTAGGCTCTCTGAGGTTGATCTGGTTTGCCACTAGCATGAAAAGCTGCAGGAAAGATATTTCTTAAATCACAAAATCTCAGAATCAATTAGGTAGAGATGACAGAGCCTGAGATCATAGAGTCCAACCTATGCCCTAACACCACCTTGGCAATTATTCCATGGCACTGAGCGCCATGTCCAGTCTTTCCTTAAACACCTCCAGAAAGAGTGGCTCCACCAGCTCCCTGGGCAGCCCATTCCAATATCTAATCACCCTTTATATGAGGAAATTCCTCCTAATGTCCAATCTAAATCTCTCCTGGAAAAAAAAATCTCTCATCCTACTGCCGGGTGCCTGAGAGAAGAGGCTGGGCCTCACCTGGCTACAGTCTCCTTCCACGTAGTTAGAGGAAGCGATAATGTCTTCCCTAAGTCACCCCCATGCTAAACATCCCCAGTTCCCTCAACCACTCCTCACAGGCCATGTGCTCCAGACTCTTCATAAAGTATATATAAAATAAAATTATCTTGCAAAATAATAATAGAAGGGGCAAGTCATAAATAAACTTCGTATTTCTGATGTTTATTCTCCTACCATACAATCTATCACTTGAAGAAAAACACAAAATAAAGAAAGAAAAAGCCCCTGCAATTCACAAGTAAAGCTTGTAACCTGATTTGTATCAGGTCACAAAAGTGTCTCCTTTTGCAATCCTTTGGCATTGCAAAACCCACCCCTTTGGAAGCTGCTCTTCCAAAGAGCTGGACAATACAAGCAGCCATCATTCTGCAGAAGAGAAACTATTAACGAGAAACATACCCCGAAGACGCAGATCCCAATTTCTTATTTACAAAGATGCCCCATTAAAAAAAAAAAAAAAGAAGAAAAAAGTCACAAATAATAGGAACATTTCCATTGTTGCTACGTATTAAGTTCCAGTGTGGACTGAAACTTCACTGTTAATTCATTTGCCAATTTCTGCTGCAGGAAATTAATATACTTCGATGTACATTTAGCATCCCTCCTCCTATTACTTCTTAGGGAGAAGAGTTCTGGAAAACTAGGGCCTAAATCCTTCACTGGTGATGCAAGCTCAATTCTTGATCTAAGAGTTTTATATATGCTTTTTTCAAGCGTATGAATGGTTTCATTTTAATCCCACAAAAATTAGCCTCTTGCCCAGCTAGAGAAATAAAAATGGGAGGGAGAAATGTGAACAATGAGTGGAGAAGAGCAGCATGAGGAAGACATGTTGTAAGGGTTGGTCCGAAGCTGCTCTCATTTTTGCCTCCCAACCGTCGCATGACCCTGCAGACCCCCCCACTCGTATGGACTGTGAGGAATGGCTTTCTGGCACTGGCTGAGATGGGCAGATATGTGGGTGGCATTTTTATTGCTGAACTGTGTCGGTACCTGGTGTGATGTACAGGTATGCTGGACTGTGTTGGTACTGGCTGCTCCTGGCTCCAAAAGCACTGCATGCCATAAATCTTCCCCCTTTCTTGGCCAGAGGCCACTCGCCTCGAAAAGGACTATAAAGAGCTACCCTCTGGAGGGGACTCTTGGAGATCTCCCCACAGATGAAGACCAGTCTATTGGCTGGACCACGAGGACGCCCATCTCATCTGTTGGTAGCTATATTCCCATTCCCCCTCTTTCTCTCTCTCTCTCTCTCTCTCTCTCTCTCTCTCTCTCTTTCTCTCCTTTGTTTCCTATATCTTTCCCCCTCTATCGCAATTGAATTGTTGGCATTTAATAAAGTGCATTGCTGTTGATTTAACTTGGATTTGTTTTGGATTTTGCCTATTTGCACCTTTGAGATCGAACGAACCATCATGACTCCCGCTCTGTGTTAATAGCAGATCGTGACACATGTCAAGAGAAGGATGAAAGGAAAGTAGAACAGGAGATAAACTCCCGTTTAATAATATGGGGAGTGAGTTGCCAAAGTTAGAACAATTCTTGGTCACTGAAGGCAGAAAATGGTGGCCATAAGTAAAACTGCTCCAGGCACATTAGAAATCCAGGCATGGTGGATTTCTAACCTGAAGTACAAAGAATTATTCATTAAAGCCAAATGACATGTCAGCCACTCCCAAAACCAAGGAGTCTCAACTTTCAGTGAAACATCTTTATCTTTGAACATCTAGCTAACTTTCAGAGCTGGTTATCATCCTTTACTACTCCAGAACTCTCCAAATTATTGCAACAACAATTGTAAAAGCCAATGATTAGCTATTACAGAGACCCCTATTAAATCTTGACACTGATATGTCTGTGGATTTTCAGAAGTCTCTGGATTAACTGTGGATCCAGTTCTTTCTCACTTGCACTTGAGCTAACCAAACTGAGAGTTTGAGCTCTATCACTCAAGGAACTTCCCTCTCCTTCCTTGTAACAATGGAATTCCTTGGCTAAAAGCAGAGCTGATGGCAATGGACTCTATTCTTCTATGGCATCCTTGTGGTGTGAGGGAGCTGTGCTCAAGAACAACCCACCACTCATGTATTTCTCTCCTGTAACCACATATCTTCTGCTGAAAAGGTAGAAGGAATGAGGAAAGCAAGGTGTGGAGGCTCAGCAATAAAAACTTGTGTGGCCTAAAACCCCCCCCGCAGATGTTAGGTTGCAGTGGGATGGGCATCTGTCTAGTAATACTGGTGCAATTTGGTTCTGCATACCCTTAGAAGTGTGATAGCACCACACAGCTGTCAGTGCTACTTCAGCTGTGCCCATCCCAGCTACAGCCTTCTCCTTTAAAGCTCCTGCACTTCCACATTTATTCTTATTGCTGCAGCAGGTGGACCACATTTAGGTCTCAGTACAGCAACAGTTCTACTTCACCCATGCATTGCACAAACTTAGCACACAGAATAGAAGGTGGGAGGGAGGAATCCAAACAAGGATGATCCCAACTTCCCCAGTGCATACTGACTGATGTGTGGTAAGGTACAACATGGAAGAGTTTTGTTTGCTTGTTATAAGATAACAACAAAGTTCACACAGTCAGTGGAAGCCTCCCCATTGACTACAGTGCAATTTGGAAAATGAGGATTAGGTCAAAGCAGTGCAGCCACAAAATTGGCTAGAAAATTTTAAAATAAGAGATGCTGCAGGCCCAAGGCAGTATGAAGACAAGATATAAAGGGACATTGGAAGATCTGAAATGTGAACAAAGATGACATTTTTCCAGGTTAACAATGTTCATTAAATAGGGGGGAAATAATTTGAAGTATTTGAAAAATGGATTTACAGAAATATTGAAAGTCATAACAGCAAACAGTAAATTAGACAGGAGGTTGTGATCTGATAAAGCAGTAGAAAAAAAAAATTCAAACAACTCAGATGTGTACTGAAGCACCATAGTGCAAAGAACCTCTTTGAGAATCTGGATTGATTTTATCTGAAAAATGCTTTTGTTATAACCTTAGTACAAAGTGAAAGATCTCCAGTGAAGGAAAAAAAAATGCCTTTAGGGCTGGAAAGATCAATGGATGAGAAAAAACACAAAAAATAAATGCATACTCAGTCATTACAGTAGTTGTGAAAAGCAGCATGGGAATATTCCAGTGTTATGAACAGTGCAATGTAAGTGTTTTAAACACAAAGGAATGGGAAGGATTTTAGTTACAAACCAGAAAACTAAGATAAGAAAGACATATGCAGAACCTTAAAAGTCCACATGGCTGGCTTGACAACCTCTCCAAAACCCATCTATCTGCTTTACACCTTATCCTGCTACAAATTTTATGTCTGAATGTTGGGGGTTGTTTTTTGTTTTGTTTTGTTTTTTCTTTCTTACCTCTAGAATTTTTTACCATTAGTCTCCTAGGAGCACTGATGAGGGTGCTTAAGAAAAAACAAAGGACTTTGAGTAAGGCAGACAAAACAGCGGCGAAACCCCGGCCTGCGGTCTGTGGGGTGGGACTCTCTCCGGGTTTTGCGCGGGAACTCGGGACCAGCCGTAGGGGCTGCCTTGCTCGGAGCTGCCGCGGCTGCTGCCTCTCGTCACTTCTCCAGTGCCGATCCGGAGTTTTTCCTCCTGCCTTTCGATACTCCGCACCACAGCCCTGCTGGGACACCTCCACACTCTCCAGTCAGCACTACGGACACTTGGTACACCTCTCTCAGCCTCGGGAATCCCATCGCTCCTGGTCTGGGCTGGCTGCCATTCGCCTCGTGTCCTCCATGCCGGGCGCGGCCCCGGAGCCACCGGCTCCCTGCCAGCGGTTACTGTAACTATACCCTATACCGGAGGGGAGAACCTTAGCTTTCTTTGTTTTATTCACTGCTGCAGTTGCTGTTTGTTTGCTTTGATAAACTTGCTAGTAAAAAAACCAGTTATTCCTATTCCCATTCCTCTGCCTGAAAGCCCATAAATTTCGAAATCAAAATAATTCGGAGGGAGGGAGTTGTTTTTTTCAATCTCCATTTTCAAGGGAGACTCTTGTCTTCCTAGCAGATACCTGTCGTTCAGAACCACAACACTGTTCTATTCACTCTTTACACCAGAATTTATTCTATCCAGTCAATGGTCTGAACGTGCTGCATGGAATATGGTTTTTTTGCAGGATTGAGGCCAAAATCTGGGATTTGGTGCACCAATATCTCCAACTGATTTATTTTGAAATATTTTAGTAAGTGATCATTACTGACTTCAATGTAAGTCTGGGCTATACAGCAATATGGACCATCCTTGCATAGCACAGAGGCAGTTTTAACCACGGGCATAAGGACCCTAGATAGTACTGAGAAGGCATGAGGATGCAGTTCTCCCTATCTGCATTATTTCCTTCTCTTGATATTCAGCATGAATAGTTGCAGTGGGAAACTCTTTTCTACCCATTCACCTAGAAAGATGTTCACAAGAGCTGCTATTTTATGGAGAAGTAATACATGAAAATGGTAATCCTTCGGCACACAGTAAACACCTCTACCAAATATTAAATATATTTAAGGAAAGAACTGTCAGTCTGCAGGCTTCTTTACTACAGGTTCTCTAAAAGACCATAAAGCACATCACTACTACACACTAAGCACTTGGCGAAAGCTTTTTGGTGCATTGCTACTACCAACATTAACACAAATGACAGCTGAACCTTGGAATCAGTGAAAGGGAAGATATTTCAGAAGCTATATGTGTTGAGAATATTAAGAAAACCTTGCATTTGAGTGTCGACTGTATCTACTTTAAAATCCACTGTAATCTGGTGACTTTTAAAATTTGGTGACTCAGATGCAAAAGCTGACTGTTCATGTCACAGTTGGTGAGTCTGTAAAGCGTATATCCAGGTTTTGTCTGGCTGAAGGGGTGCACCAGATACAGAACTGGGAAAGGCAAAAAGTGACTCAGCCTGATAAATCACTCTCATTGGATCAAAGAGCAGCCAGGTGAAGGTGAGCCAGGTGAGCCAGAACAAAGAACTGATACCACTGCACCAATATATCTGCCAAGGCCTATCATACCTGCTCCTCTGACACTTTTTGTTCCTGAAATAAATTGTGCTGTGCCTAGTGAAAGCTGGCTGGCCACTGGGCACCTCTGTTGATGTTTCACAGAGGGATCAGAATTACAGGTGTCTAACGAAGCTTAACTTGCTGAAGTGATCACAGCCAGCCATGGTTGCCATCCCCAGCCTGGTAAGAGACCCAACTACAAGCTGAGGAGCCCTAAGACCACACTGAAATTCTCTTCCAAAGGTCATAAAAGGATTGGAAAAACGGGTGACCCCAGGACACAACAAATCCAAGTATCAACAAAATTCACTCTAAGCAGGCCCATTGTAAAGGGTTTTGTTTTGAATATGGCTGTATCTGAAGCAGAGAGGTGGAGCAACCATACAAACACAAAGAGAGAGAGCCTAAACCGGGGATTAAGCCTGTAACAAAGACACCCACAACTCCCAGCCTTATATACACATTGCTGCTTCTAACATGTTGCATCTCAGCTGGCATCACTGATATGCTTTCTGCTTGTATGTATTGGATGTTTGGTGAAATAGCCACACAAACAAGTTCTGGCCCAAGTTTGACGGCAGGAAAATTGTACTTTTCTCAGAGGGCAAAACAGCAACACAGGCCATCTAAGCCTAAAATCAACCCAGAGAGTGTTTAAACAAATGTTTAAATGTCTATTAAGCAATAGTTATTAAATTTGTCAGTTTGTAGTGAATTGCCTTTCTTGGGGAGAAATAACACCACAGGATGAAACAGAGAACAAAGAAAGTTTTGAGGCTAAAGTTCAGTCACTTATCAGGTGAACACATTTCTATTTATATAAATTTGAGAGGAACTGCTCAGGAAAAAGCCAGCTATGGACAGGAAATTGAACCCTCCAAGATTTGTGTATATGAAGACAATTTTAATAAATAGCTTTTAATAATGCTTTGCTTTCATATAAAGAAATGTTGAAAGAAAGAAAGCCTATGGGCTTTATATGGTTAAGAAAAGTATAATGTTAAAGTATAAAGTCAGTATGCACAGACACTGGAGCAAATTATTTTTTTCAAGTCTGCTTTAAACATTTCTCGTTAGCTTCTTTACATCACATATGGAGGTGATGACAGAAGTGAAATCTAGTAGCAGCTAAAATGCCACTAGAGTAATTATAAGATAACTCTTTATCTACAGGCAGCTGCCAGCAGTCCATATTAGTTTATCTAAAGAGGCTTCATACTGTAGCAAATAGCAATAGCAAATGAGATAAGAGAGGAAGAGAAAACCTTGAGATAAATAATGGCAAATATTCCAGCTGACTCACAGTAGCCACTAAATGAGAGTCCTTACTTTAAAAATGTACCCTTTTTTCATTATTCATAACTTTGTTTTAGTTTTATTTTTTTTTTCCCAATGGGCCCTTTCTTCAAAAATAGCTTTTCTGCAAAGAAAACTTAAATTCCAGAGACTTTTAAATAGCAACCAAGCTTTGTTATGTTCAAATTTCTTAAAGAACTCTTTTTGAGTGTTGACACATATTTTTGATTGTGGGTCTGTTTCTGAAAAGCTGCTGAATGTTTATAATACTATAGTTCTCTTGAGGGAAGACAAACACACAGTTCAGATGAGTTGTTACAGAATGTAGAGATTCCTCTGCACTGCTGAGAGCTGATAGAAAGTATATAGAGGGGAAGTTAGAGCATCTCTAGAGTTCAGGCTTGGCAGAAATTAAATATAACTCCTGCTCCTGAAGGCACCGTACGTCTTAAGAAATGCTTGTTTTTCCAATTTACATATTTTCTGTCACCTTTACACAGCTAATCTTATAATGTGCTGAAGTAATAACCTCTATATTTTAAGAGAGTCAAGATTTACTATTCTCACTTCAACTAAGGAATTTTTCCTATGGCCCTTTATGAAAATCATGGATGTTTTCAGGAAGCTTCAGGGTGGATACTATTTTTTGCCATGAGAGACATATGGCCACCATTTTTTATGAAGTTTTTTAAAAGACTGACTGGCTGCTTTGTCCATTTCCTGAGACCATGAGCAAATATTATGTCAGATAACCAAGCTCTTACTTGCTTCTGCAAAGATTGCTTTTTTTTTTCCCCAGCTGGCCACCCTAAGGAATATGTAAATGGATAGATAGGGAAGAAGAACAGATACCTTTGTGATAAAAGGAGCTGTGGCTCTTCAAAACAGGAGCATGCAGACAGAATTTCCACACAGGGAAGACTTCCTCAACTCCTATTTCAGGCTACTTTAACTTTTGAATAACACACCAAAATGTCCCACAGTATGAAAACATATTAGATACATTTATTTCTTCTTTTTTAAATTTTTTTAAAGCCTTTTTTATCATCTCATTTCCCCAGACTTTGAATACCAAAGTTTATTGGGTATCATTAAATTTTTAGTGACGGCAGTGGTGGGGAAAACAGAGTAAGTTTTACACATTTCAAAACTAACACACATACAAAATCATTTGGAGGTATTTCCTAGAAGACTACAACGGCAACAATTAAACTTCTACAATGTATACCTGTTTTCTATTCTGATTCTGCATAGTCCCTTCCTGGGGGGAAATTACAAATACCAACTCAAATTTTCCCAACACCAAGGCTTAAAGAAAATCCTCAACACACTGCCTGAAATCCAGAGGATGCAAATAATTTCCCAGTACTCATGACTCTCCACAATACTACACAGTGCTACATTCAAACCTTTCACCAATCCAAACAATCACAGAAAGGATCAGGCTGTATCCACAAGCTGTATTTGAGACAAACACTAGAATGACCAGCAGCATTGCAATAGTTAACAGAGTTGCCAGACAAGTGATAATAATAGGCTTCAATACTAATCCTCTCCTGAGCAGACTGGGAAAAGCTCATAGCTTCTTTGGTTCTCTTGTTCCAGTCTGGCTGCTAATTCAAAACATAGTTATAGATCAGTTTGCATTGTGAAGGTCATATCCACAAGGTCAGGAACATTCCTTCACTTAAAAGCAGTGCGGGATCACAAAATCTGTGCAAATACAGACACAAATCTAAGCCATTAGGGATGTCTGGATATCCAACTCCTACGGACTGGTCACAAACAGAAGGCACCAGTGTTTTATTTCAGGTCAGAAGGGTGCTTTGTACTGACCCTTCTAACTGTCCCTATTTGTCATCATGAGACTGTTCTGTCATACAGCCACATGAACTTGATTCTGTCCTGATGAAACTGAAAGATGCACTACAGCAACTCAAGGGCATTCAGTTTGCCCACCTGGAACTGTTCTAAGTCAAGACCCCAAAAGGCCTTCATGGGCTTCTATAGACCTGTTCCTACTGGTTTGTCCTACTTTATAAATGTGGATACATCCACAGTGCCAGTTACCTTCATAGATTCTGAGTGTTTTCTGTGTCAAACAAACTCTAGAACCCAAGTGATCTTCACAGTCTTCCATGTTCTTTAAAGGAACCAAAACCAAAGCTCATATTACATGAGTTTTGCAGGGGGGGGAAGAGCGAGAAGAGGAAAAGGGAAAAGAAAAAAGGGAAGGAGGGATGCTGCTGCCTGTTATTTCCTCAGTTATTTAGAGTGGGAACCTGAGAAAGCGGAGACAAAACACCTTCAAAGACATCAGGGATCTATTGGTTTCTTGGGGATTGGACACACTATAAATTTTTTTTTTTTATTTGACAGCGGAGTTCCTTGGAACGAGCCATCGACTATTGTCATAAACAACAGGCATTCAGCCAGAAGGGGCAAGGATACACTTCAAAATTTGCACCTATAATTTACTGGGTGTCTAGGGCAACCGCATCCTGTTTGATATGGTAAATTAAGCAGGAGTATCCGAGTGTATTTTTATTTTGCCCTGTTAAATTTCTATGTACTCATGCTGCCGATCAAAAAAACCCAAAAAAAACCACAAACCAAAAATTAGAGTGTATCTTCACAGCCCTGGATGCAATGCCCAAGCTGTGAAACCTGGCTGAACAAGTTCAGTCAGTGTGAAACAGCTCTATGCACTTTCTGTTGACTTCAGACCACCAGAAGGAATACTTTGCCTCTGCCTACTGAGGCAGGAGTTCATGAGTTGGCTGCACTAATTCAGAATAGGCATACAGTATTTCTTAATGCCCAGTGATAGGGACTGCTGTGTCTTATCATCTATTCCAGCAAAACACTTCACTTCAAACTTCACTGTAAGCAAAAGTAATTTTCTGTTAAGGCTAACAAACCAGGCTGATTTCAAGGCATCTGTTTTAAATCCAGTCTCTGTTTCCTTCCTAAAATATTTAAATTTCAAAAGCCTACTTTTCTTTTCAAAGGAGGACATTTTATTATGAGGTTATTAATGGGAAAAAAATATTGCAGTTTGGCTTATTTCAACTTCCACTCCTTTCCCTCCAAAGCCACCCTTGTGTATCCTTTTCTAAAGTCTCTTCAATACCCTGAACTTATTTTCCAATGCCTAACACCTTGCAACCATGGTTCCTCTACATGCTCATACCTATTATCTAGTACCTTCTCACATATCACCTATGCCACCAACATTTATGTTCCCAATATTGTCAGTATGGGAAGGCAAGCCACTTAGTTTTATCTACTAAAGCACTCAAGTAATACCCGTAGCTCCCTATGATATCCCCTATGCCTGATCCAAAAGCTCATCTCACAACGTCATATGCTTTATCTGGTTTTGGTTCTCTCTCTGGGCTAGATGAAACAGTGCTATTAGAACAAAAATATTGTAGGGGTGCACATACATAATGATCCCTGTTTTTTTTAATGATCCCATGTATGACGTGTTTTTCCTTTCCTCTCCCTATCCCTGGAATGTTATCCCATTGGTTGGTGTTATATGTCTCCCTGCCCCTCTCCCGAGGTTTGAAATACCCAGGAAAACCTTCCCTCTTGCTCTTTTCCTCCTGGATTCCAGCCTAAATAAACATCCTATGCATCCCGGAGGAGAAGCAGCCCTTTGGTCTTTCATCCTAGATCGTGAAGGAACTCTCCTTACCCTCCCCTCCCATCAGAGCTAGCAGGGATTATTCAGGGAGGGACAAAAGGGGGTTACTTCAGGTGGTGCTCCGACGTGGTGGCCTCAGGACCCCACGGGACGGCTGGAAAACACCACCGGTGTTTTTATAAGCCTTGGATACGTCACCTACCCCGCCAGATCACTGACGGGGATCAGGTCGGGAGCTCGTTCAAGACCACGGGTCGATCTGGAACAGGAACCTTTCGTAACACCGAAGAGACGCCGCATCCGTTGGGAAAGAGGTAACCCAGGGATGCAGGAGCGGGGGGACCCGGTGGTTGTGGTGATTGTTGGGGGTTTAGCGGGACACGGTGGTGGTGCCGGTGCTGATCGAGGGCCCCCCCCCAGGTATCGAGACCAGGGGAGCCCGTGGGGCAGCACACGCAGTGTGTGGGGGTGGTACCGGCGGCAGTCCTGGGCTCCGCGGTGGTTTTAAACCCTGACCGCGTTTTTTGGTCTTTTTCTGCTTTTTCTCGGTGGTAAAAAAGGTTAGACCAGTCTGTGTAGAGAAGCCCCTAACAACGGCCATGGGTTCTCGTTTTTCTACACAGCAAAGGTTATATTACACATTAAGTGTATTTTAAAGGCTGGAAATATCACTTTCTCAAAAAACAAGCTGAAAAAATTCACAAAATGGGCATTTTTGCATTTTCTGGATTTAAATATTGACTCCCTCTCTGAATGGGACAAAATTGGAAAGACACTAACTTTTCAAGTCGAACAGCGAGAAAACACAGCTGGGAAATACATACCACTGTTTCTTTTAATTCGAAAAGCTGTCCTACAAAGACATGAGAAAAAGCTACAAAAAACTTTAACTCCTTTGTCTCCTTCCCTTTCCTCTGCCCCTGGAATAGAGTGGTCAGGGACCCAGCCTGTATTAGAGAAGGCAGTTTTTCCCACACCCTCTTCTAAGTCACCTAATCTTCCTTGCTGTGCACAGGCAAGGCAGATTTCTTCCCTCTATCCCTTGATAACAGCTAAACCATCTCAGCTGCATGAAGGAGGCAACACTGATATTGCAAGGACTGGGGAATGAGTACTCTCACTACAAGATAGCGCCGGCCACGTGTGCTCCCCTTCCCACAATCCCTTCCTCTCACCAGACCCCGCCCCCCAGCCTCTCTCCACCAATCACCCCTCCCGTTCCCAGGACTTCTCCCCCTCGGGGTGCCCACCCTGTGTGACATCACCCTGCGACCCCTCCCCTCTGCCTGCTTCCCACAGGACGGGGGAGTGGAGCGGGAGGCATGAACGGAGCAGGGGCGGGGGCTGCGAACAGGGCGGGAGCCAGAGGCAGGGACAAGCCGGGAGGCTGAGTCGGATCCGGGGTGGGGGGTGGAGCCCCTCCGGGTTCCCAGGATCTGCAGAGCGGGCCTGGGAGTTGGGTTTCCCCACTGCATTCCAAGGGCGGGTGTGGTGGTGCTGCTGTGCCTATGCTCCATGGCTCCGGGGCACACCCCAGGGGCAGGCAGGACGGCTGGTCCCTCATGCCTGCTTCCACTGGAGAGTGGCATAGCAATGCACTGCC